>PVIU01001766.1:0-196915 GCA_004026605.1 Ondatra zibethicus
CCCCAGGCCTGTGCTATCTGCAGCCCCTCAATGCTACATTCCCCAGGCCTGTGCTATCTGCAGCCCCATCAATACACACATTTCCCAGACCTGTGCTAGCTGCGCCTTTCTCACTACACACACCCACTTACAAAGTGCCATGGAACAAATAGAATAGCAAATAAGCTGTTTGGAAAATATTTTATCAAGAGTTGATTTCCATTTTATTTTAGAGAACGCGTAAAGGATAATTATGAAAGAAGAAGGACTGAGATGCCTGGCTTCTGTAAGCCTAGACGGGCACTTTAGTACCTGACACATCACTTTGCTTCTCACAGTTTGAGTGAAAGAAGGGGTATTCTTTCATGAGAAATCCTAGCACCATTGTAGTAATTATCATATATGCCTCACACTGAAAAAAGAATCATGAATATTTATTCATTTTATATTAATAATAAAACTTAGAAATTATTGTAATATTAAATAGTGTGAGAAATACAGGCCTCAGAAGCTTAGATGCTAAATATTAGGAAAATGTAGATACTGAGATATGGGAAGTTTGAGATGAAGGGGTCTAGAGTTGCCAGAGGAAAAAAGCAGCAGTGACCCCAAAGGCAGATAAGAACTAAGATAAGACGTCCAACTGCTCTAGAAATTGACTATTTTTTCCTAAATACTGAAGATAGACATAAGATGTTCTTGCTTAAAACTGAATCCTAGATTAAATACTATATAAGCATATTTTTAAATTTTGGAATTCTCATAGAAACATCCAATATGGTAACTACCACATCCCAAATATCATTTCAAAACCACTATTCTTCATTTTAGTTTATAATAACCTTCTAAGCTTTAATATTCAACAAGCAGGAATATCACATATTTGCACAACAACACATTATAAGCTTTGGCTGCATCAGAATTCTACATTTTTGTTTTAGAGTTACAATCACACTGCAAACTGATGTTACAAGGTAGCTTATCACTCGCTCTATCAAAAGAAGAAAAATGAATTGACAAAGTTTGTCACTAGTGGATGAGGGTTATAGTTTTCCCTACCTTGACGCCTGTCAATGACAGTGTATGGTTTCACCTTCTTTGTTCTGTCCCAGATAAGGAAGCACAATCAATTAATGTGGCCCCCGAGGACCCATGTGAAGACGGGGAAAGGAAAGAAAAAGGGCACTGTCCACGCTACACTGTAACTGTCCAGAGTCACTTCCCAGGGTCTGAGTTAAACAGTTAGAATCCACTTTATCCCTGCTCTGGTATGGGAAATAGATGCCAGTCAAGGTATCACACATAGCCTGAAATGTCAGCCCTTCCTACTGAGACAGTGCTTCTCATCTGGATAAAAATACAGCAAATTTCTCAAAGAGAAATGCTGGCTGCCTGTCAGTAGGCTTCCTCATGCTGGCAGCACAGAGGAGATAACAGGTCACCAGCGGCTTGAAAGGTGTCGGGACCCTAAATTTCATCCGTCTGTAAGCTGTCATATGAAGATACATACAACTTCTAAATTTATTTTCTACTGTTTCACTTTTTCTTTTATGAAAAATACTTTCACAGATTAAGTTGTATTACATAAATCAAACCCATTTTAAGGGTCAAGGCCAAGAAAAAAATTCAACTTAATGAAAATAAAAGATTGGTCACAGTTTAAATGTTACAAAGTTTCGTTGTATTGTCACAGGGGAAAAACAGGATTCTAGTGTGTATTTGTATGAACATACAAAAGATTATGTACCTGGTTTACCTTCCTAGTCAAAGAAATTTAAAAGCTTCTAGAATTTAGAAGATTTTTTTCTCAAAGGAATTAAGTTTTTTTTTCTTTTTTTTAGTGTACAAATGCTCATTTAACCAAAACATTTATTTAATACAGCAATAAAATTTAAATTGTAAGGATCTGTTCTGGGCTTAGGGTAAGTGTGACAGGTAAAATAAATAAATGTATTGCATTTATTTCCGACAGAAACGTTTTTTATTACATAGCTTCTCATAACTACTCATTGAGTCAGTCAATAGCAACAAACAAGTGATTTTGTAACAGTTGAGACTTTGTAGACGGAGCAGCAGGATAAGCTCTGTGTGAGGCCACTAATGACGAGACCTAAAGAATGAAAAGGGGAGTCATGTTGTGCTAGCTGATTTTCTTGTTGCCGTCTCCACATACCTAACATGGAGAGTCATGTTGTGCTAGCTGATTTTCTTGTTGCTGTCTCCACATACCTAACATGGAGCAACATAAGAGAGAACGGATCTGTCTTGGCTCACGGTTTGATGTGACACCGTCTGCCATGCAGGAGAAGGCACAGTGGTGGCTGATGTCATGGTGACAGAAGAGGGCTGAGAGACCCTTGTCTCTTGGCAGAACAGGACATAAAGAGCAGGTGGGAAGAAGAACAGGGCCATAAAACCTCAAGGCCTTCACCTGGTGACCAACATCTCCAGAGAAGCTTTACCTCCTAAAAGTTCAACAACTTCCCAAAGCAGTGAAGCCAGCTGCAAATGACATGTTAAAAGTCATAACTCTGTAGGGTACATTTCACATTGAAATCAACACACCAAGCTGATTTTTATTCATTTATCTGTAATACTGAAAATTGAACTTATGACCCCATGAACACTAAACAAGTGCTCTAGAGATATACCCAACTGTTGCCCTTTTATTCTTCTTGTTTTAGTTTTCACGAGACAGAGTCTGGCTATGCTGACCAAGCTGACATAGTGTGTACCGCAGGCAAGCACCAAACTTGCCCACCTCTTGTTACTACCTTTCAAGTAGCCTACACTAAGAGGCTCAGCATAGATTTTAAAATGACACTGCTGGAGAAAAATCGCCAAGAGCCAAAGTTGGTTGTAGCTCTCAGTCTCTCAAGGAAGGCAAGTTAAAATGCTTTCAGGTTCCACTTCTGCCCTCTTCTCACTGTTGGCCTTCTGTACCATTTGTTATAAGTAAAAAACATCATTGGTTGATACTTCAAATTTCTATTTCACTTTGCATTTGGAGAAACTTTCTAAACTTTTTCTAAAAAATTATCTGCTAATATTATTTCCGTTTTCTTGTTTCACTTTCTTGCTTTGGGTTATCTGTTATTTCTTCATAAGTGTAGAATCGCCTCCTCTTTTTGTCAGAAGGTTAAAGATAATATCTTTGAAATTTCATTTTACTGGTTAATTCCCATGTTAACTCTTTTCTGTCTCCATCTGTTCTTCTTTTCTGTCTCTCCTATGTGTTCTCTGCCCTCTCCATAAGAAGCCTAGTGAGTCTTCTTGACAGATTGCATATTTAGTATCTAGTAGTAGGTAGGTTAGGGTCATGTTGACCAGTATTAGAGAAGAGGAGGTCTTGCCAAACTATACCTCCTCATGACTCTTTAGTTTTGTCATTTTGTACTGTTGGGATTTTTGAAAGAAGAGGCTCCCTATCTGCCCTTGAGGATCTATTGCAAAAACTCCCCGAGTTTAATGAGAAGAAAACTGGATGTCTTTCACTTACAATGCAAACATTTACTTAAACCCTCACTTACGTCTAATACTGCCTCAGACCAGAGATAGTAAGTGAGGGTTTAAGTAAATGTTTGCATACACTTCTCAGTCTCTGTAGACAAGAAGTCATTGCTGCGCAGAGGATGTGATCTGAGAACCAAGTGCTTCTTATATACATTTCCTATAGGTGGCTGCTTCAGCCCTAGCACGAATCACCTGCCCCGTTGTGGTTGCAACTACTGTAACAGATCCTTTAGTCTCTCTTTACCTATGTAAACCTGAGGCTGCTTTCCCCAGTGGGTCAGGTAGAGCAGTGTCTGTCCTGCCAGCACCTTGTCCTCATGTCCATCTACTTTGCTCTTTCCAGATTGTGTTGCTGTAAACATCGCTATTTTAAAGGATCTCATCGCAGTGTTGTTCATGCGGCATTGGGAACATCAGGATTCACTATAGATTTGCTGGTATAGATTTGTTGGTATAGATTTGCTGGTATAGATTTGGTGTGGATTTGTTGTCTTTGTCCAGGAATTCCATATGTGCTTCAAAAACATTTTACCTGTCAAGCATTTTAAATGTTAAGGTGCCTCTTGATTCGCTGACAATGAAAAATTTCATTCTAGCCTCTTAACTTCTGTTGCACAGAGGGCTGCTTGGTCATTCCCAGCTGCCCAGCCATGAAATAATCACACAGAAAATGTATTAATTACGTCACTGCTTGGCCCATTAGCTCTAGCTTCTTATTGGCTAACCCGTACATCTTAATTTATCCCATTTCTAGTAATCTGTGTATCACCACGTGGCAGTGGCTTACCGGCAAAGTTTTGGCATGAAAACTCTGGTGGCAGCTCCATAGTGTCTCTCTGACTCTGCCCTTCTTTCTCCCAGCATTCAGCCTAGCTTTCCCTGCTTACCTAAGTTCTGCTTTGCTATAGGTCCAAAGCAGTTTCTTTATTCCTTAATGCTAATCACAGCACACAGAGGGGACTCCCACGTCAAACCTCTACATGGAAGTCAACATTTAAGGCTCTCCACACCTTCAAATACTCTTCTTAACTTGTGGGCACTGTGAGCTCCTACCCATTTCCCAATCCTGGATCCTTTTCTTCCTAACACCATCAGGAGCTGTCTGACTGAAGAGTGCTGGATTCTCACCTCACTTTAGTTATTCCCCTCTGTCTCTATGACATCACTCAGGTTCTTTATTGCAAGCCCAGTTCTAGATGGCATTTTTGAGAAATAGATTTCTTTCTCCAGTGTTTGTCTCCTTCTAGACCCTGCTAAAGCAGTTTAGATTCAATAAAAGCTTATGTTCTTACCTCCTCACACCTGGTCCTCTTTCAACATTTTGTCTAGGTGAAGTCATTACCCAAGTATCCAAGCTAAAGATTAGATTTATCCTGAATACACCCTCATTTTATAGCCTGGATTCACACTTCTCCAAATTCCACAGTCACTGTGCCAAACCCAAGTGCACTTCCCTTTCTTTTCTCTGTAGTTCCTACCAATTGGTTCTCTACATACCATTATCTCTCACCAGAACTGGTTAGTTAGCCTCCTTATCCATCTTTCTGATTCTATTCTCTTGTATGCTTACCTCAACCACAGCCTAGTTTTCTCACATGCTCTTCCTGAAAGATTGCCTACCTCTACTTGAAATACTGTTTTATTTGCATTTTGTGTGCCAGCTTACATTATTAGCTTTGGTGGCAATCATGGAAGATGCAGCCCTTCCCTAATTCAGCTTCATCTCATGCTGTGTCAATCCCTCCTGTTCCTGAACCTTAGTCTTGCTATTCATTTTTTATGTCCTCGAGTGCCCTGGGTCCTTCCTGATACAGAATTTCTGTAGGTGCTGTTTCCTCTCCTTTGTCTAATGACTATTATCTTAATTGCTATATGTTCAGGTGTTACTTCCTTCAGTGAGAATTAAGTATTCCACTTTGGGTTCCTCTCTGTTACACAACAATGCATTTGTCTACACAGCTTGCGCCCCACCATATTAAGAATTGCCGGAATAGCTTAGGGTATTTTTGTATTCTCAGTACAGAACAGTTTCTGGTTCCTTGTGGATTGTCCTATGAGCTAATAATACAGTCAATATAAAAAACATCACTGATAAAAGCAATCTGTTCAATTATACATTGAAAAATGTATATGATTTTAAAAATATTTTTCAAGGAAGATATTGTTCTGGAGAGCAATCATTGACATGTCCTTACTTTCTTGGTTTTGCCCATTGCCTTCAGGATGGAGAGATTCAGGTCTTCAAGAGCAGCCAATACGTTCTCATATTCCCCCAGGTGCTGAGAAAAATATTCTGGAAAGTAAAAGCATTAAAATCAATTTATGTTGGAGTCTAGATAATCATAAAACAAAAGTCTCAACTGATAATCTACTTCATAAATTCAACAAGCAAAATGTTGGCTATAAATGAAAAACAGAAATCTTTCAAGCAAGATTACGGTAGCAGCATACTAATTTCCTTAGAAAAGTAAAATAGAAAAAGTAGTCCAGGTGATCATAATTATCCACAAAAGTGTTCTTTCTCACATAAAAAAAATCTCAGGAAAACATGAATCTGGGTGTCATGACAAGGTTGATCCAGTAAAAAGCCACTCTTAATAGTATATTATCATAGATCACAATAGGATACCAATTTGAGAAAAATGTAAAAACATTATCGCTCCTTCTAGGGAATGTTTCTGAAGGACAGCTTTCCCTAAACGCTTTTTCCCGCAAAGCACAGGGAGGTCTGCTGTGGTGCTACTTGTGCATACACTTCTGTCAGGGCGGTTTGATAATTTCAGCCATTTATTTCAGTGGAGCAAAAGTCATGTTTATCATATTTTTTTTCTATTGCTAAAAATAAATAATGCCTCAAAAGCAATGATTAAACTGAAAACATGGAACAGAAAATAATTTCAAATCAGTTGAGATGTAACCCAGATAATGGGAAACTTTATTTACAGAACTCTATTATATTTCCAAAATCAGAGACATCCAATCTTAATAAACATTCATATATTAGAAAGAGCAGAACGTTCACATGCTATGTGCTCGAAAACTAATAGCCCTTACCTTTCCTGCTAACCATCTATTGACAAACTACTATTTATTATTTTATTTCTGTAATGTATCATATTTTAAAATTACATTAAAATGATATAAACTCACATGCAGACTTAATTCTTTGCTATATTGTAATATGTTTAATAAAAACTGCTTTTGTTAATCTATTTAATACTACAGAAAGAACATTTGTTGACATTGGGATTAACAAAAGTGGAGGCTGGAGATGTTAATCAGTTGGCTAGTATGCTTGTTCAAAATACAAAGAGCCCTGGGTTTCAGTCACAGTACCCCATAAGCCATGTGTTGTGGTGCATGTCTGTAATCCCAGCACTCAGGAGTTGAAAACAGTAGGAATAGATAATCAAGGTCATGCCTGGATTACATGTGACTTTGTCTCAAAAATACTGGACAGTTGACTGATTTCATACCCAATGTATAACTTTCTTTGAGAATAAAAAAACAATGAAGTATAAACATTCCAGATTCTTGCCAAAATGTCAGCCTATACATACATAAATAAACAAATCAAATATTTTTCTGAAAAGCAAACTACTTATTGATTCCACAGTCTCTAACTCACTGTGACACATCTGCTATGGAAATCCCTTTAGGGAAGGATCAGTGAAATAATAATGGGTAAATGCTATTTTAAGTCTTGGTTATGCTAATAATTTTCTGATAGGATTGGCTAAGATATTTGTTTCATCTGTGTAGTGATTGTGATAAACAAAATCCGTGTGGACAGTATTCTTTATGAATCAATATGCAGATAATATTGCTGCAGAATATTTGTAAGATAAGAACACAATGCATATAGATAAAAGCATTATTAAGTTAAAATAAGCAACATATGCAAAAAACATGAAGAAAAGATAAGTTTGCTTATTTTCATTTCAATATATGCACAGCCTCAAGGAAGACTATGCAGGAGTTTTACGTGTAAGTAGTAAAAATTCCTACAGTGAAAATTCAACAGAATTGTGTGTTTTAAAGGTTTTACACAAAGGAGCTATGATGAGGGAAGAATCTATTTTCAATTAAAAACTCCATCATAAAACTATTTCAATAATTCAGGAGGCCAGCAATGGCTTGGACCAAGATGGTGGCAGTGAAAATGGAAAGACCTGACCAGGTTGCTGATAAATGTTGTCACATATTATTTTAATATAAATATATGAAAGTAATTCTGGATTTGTGTGCACATTCAAAGTGAAATGTGTCTTCCCATATTCTTTGCAGGCTTATACTTCAGGTGGCTAGAGAAATAAGGGGGACTCACTGTGATAAAGGCTCGTTAGACTTTAGATTATTCAAACTGAAGTGAAGAAAAGAATGAGGCCAGGGGATGCGAACACAGATGCTGAAATTGTACAGATATCAACTAAAGGTGCTAGCAGAAAGAAGTAAAAATTAAATGTTAAAATTTATATCTAATATATAGAAAATTTGAAGAGTTAGTAGGAGTGAAGTGATCTGATTTGAGAGACTTTCGAGTCCACACAAAGCCAGAGGTGCAGTGACAGCACCAGAGGCCGGGGAAGTCTGTCTGTCCCGGACCAGAGCCACCTCACCAGTGACCGTGCATAGCTGAAGTATTCCACAACGTGCGAATGGGAAGCTGATGGAATTTTTCTCCCATGACTTTGTATCTGTGATAGCCAGATACAAAGTTCTCTAAAAGGCACTTTATTATTAACAACACAAAATATCATATGCATTTACTGGCTTATTTTGTTTTGTACTGCTATTCTTGAGTCTCCAAATTGAGATCTCTGATCTCAAACTAAACTAAACAAAACAAATGAAAAACAAAGGGGCTATGGATGTAGCCTACTTAGTAGAGTGATTATTTTGCATTTGTGATGGTCAAAGTTAGCTCTTCACACACAAACACACACACACATGCACACATACATACACAGACGCGCACATGCATACGCACACATGTACATGCACACACATATACACACGCACATGCACACGCATACACACACATGCACATGCAACAGGTAAGTGGAACATTTTGAAAAGAAGAGTGATTTTTGTTGTTTTGTTTTTCAAGACAGGGTTTTTCTGCAGCTTTGCAGAGTGTCTGGGAACTTGCTATGTAGACCAGGCTGGCCTCGAACTCACAGAGAACCGCCTGCCTCCTGAGTGTTGGGATTAAAGGTGTGCACCACCACTGCCCAGCTGAAGAGTGATATCTTACAGTGTTCTTCATAGGCTTTACCTGGAAGTGCTGCACACGATCAGGGAGTGATGTGAAGTTGTCAAGAGACATGGGCAACAATGATTGTCAGAGGGATTTCATCGTAGACTAATTTCCATGACTCAGGACAAGGCATGGAGTAAAGGAGGAGGAAGGAGGAAATGGCTGAGTTTGGAGTAATGGCATATTCTTGTCACTACAATTGGCATTTATTAATTAAATTACAATGTCAGCATGATCTAGGAAATTGCTTTTTGCTTATAAATCATGTTATTGAAGACAAGAAAGATTTGGAGCAGATATTGGTCCCTTGAAACTCTTGTATGTGAGTAACAGGAATGTTTTCTGGAAAAAGGAAAACCTACTTTTAATGAAATACACAAATGAGATCCATGGGTTTGGGGAAAAATAGTCATCCAGAATTTAGAGAAAACATTCAAAGAACAGTCTTTCTCAGCTGATGTGGAGGACTTTTGAAAAGCAGTCTGGATGGACACTGGATGTCACGGAAGAATAGCATGCAATTCATAAACAGATACATTAAGCACACTGGCTTCCAGGAAACACGGTGTCTTCCCATGCATATTTACAACACTTTCACTAATCAAATGCCAACAAGGGGCTGGTTTCTCTCTTCCCAACTGCACAGAATTAGTAGTGCTGGATTTGGTATTTCATTCTGCAAGTCAGTCTTCCAAGTTAAATTTCAGGTCTGGCTTAAGAAAACCAAGTCAGAACAAAAGAACCCACTGCCAGATAGGAAAACAAGCCCAGAAAGTATTTTCATGAATCTAAATGACTTCCTCAGCATATAACTGAGACAGAAAAAAAAACAAAAACAAAAACAAAACTACATGAGATGAAGGACAGGGCTTTCTCCCCCGTAGTCTGAACAACATAATCAGAGAAATTCCCGGTAAAGATTATTCTAAGGGGGTTAATATGTGTGGTTGATCAGCCCAGAAAAGCCTTCAGAAAAAATACACTATGAAGACCCATACATAATCAAAATTTCCTTGTCCATCTCGATGGTACTGCTCACATTCTCTAATCCTGCTTCAGCTTATATTCTCAGATGATAAAATGTTATTAATTAAAATATTATATGCTATTCTCATGAGTTAGATTGCAAAGATATTTTAAAGTAATATTTTAATAGATTTTGAGTTTAGGTCCATAGTTGAATTAACTGATGTATTAAGCAAAGGTTTAATGAAGCTAAGATCTAGATGCTTAGAATCTGCAATTGGTTTCTAGGAGAAAGTACATGAAACCTCTGTTCTATGTCAATCAAACCCCACCCCTCCAACGCCCACAGGGAACTTGTGTGAGATGTGGCTTGACATATTTCTCTTGCTGGCACTGAAACCCTGGCGCTGATTAAAATCCAACTTAAATATTTATTTTAAATTCAAAAAGTAATGTGAAATGAAGCTGCAATCTAGAAATAAGAATCCATATTCTACAGCAGAGAAAAGGATTATGACAAGATTGTGAATATAATCACTGGATTTTAAAAATATGAAGAAATTCTGTTGAATTAAAGTCCAATCAGTTTTCTTGCTAAAACTGTGGGGGAGAGGGAAGCATTCAAATCCTCCAGCATATACAGAGTAGATGATTAATCAAGTTTCATTATCATAGGGAAAAAGGCAAACAAAATTCCGTGTGGGTGATTGAGTGAAGAATCACGGTTATGCTTTAACATGTAGTAGTCTTAGGAGAAGACAGATTTGCAAGATACTCCTTAAGGAATGACAGACAACAGAGCAGACAGACAGTAGCCACTAAGTGTTTTCTGTCTTAAAGATATTAATAATTTAATTTTTCAATGAGCTCTTCTTATGCAGACAAGTTGGTTGAACATAAAAGGGATTTTCTGAACAATTGGAGAGAATCATCGGTTGCCCTGCCATACCGAGACGTCTGAGAGAAGTAGGTCTCCAACGTCTCACTCACTCCTTCCCTTTCTCGTCCCTCTCTGGCAGGGGTCGTGTACCCATGAGAATGGACAACAACTTGACCTTCGTGGGCTTTGCTGCTCATCACATGTCTGGTGTCATGGTCTGGTGAACCCTTTTGTCTGTTTAGCACATAATTCTCATGTGTAGCTGAAGCTACCGTGACTGTGTAGGGTTTCCCCATAACTCTAAAAACCTAGCTCCCTGTGCTACCAGAACGCCTGGCTTCTGCATCAGATCTTGTTTTCTCAGTTGGATTCTTGTCCCTGAACCGGGAGGGAAATTGTGCGGATGTTATGCAGGAAGCCTAGAGTCTAACGGCCACTGAAATATCTGAAAGCTCCGGCCGGTGATAATCATTTGTTTGGTTCAGGTACTGCCTTGAAACTGGACTGTGACACATTATGCTGGTGAAGCCTCTCAGTGATGATCTGTCAGATTTCCGAACGGTTACCAATCTCTAATGACAGAAAATATCCATTTGGATGATTGTGGTGAGTGCTAAAATTGTAAAATGTCTACAGTATCTGGGAAATATCTGTGATTTCAATGGGAAGTCCCCAAAACCTTTCTTCTAGCTACTTAAATGCTTCAGGCTGCCTAGACAGTAAAACCATACTTGAGCAAAAGTGTTATTTGACACATTTGTCTTAAAATGAAAAATATAAAACATTCCCACATGCAAAGACATTTATATCTCTTTCAAGTCTGGTCATTTCATAATTTTCGTAACAAAGAATAAATTTCAGATTATTTACTTTTTCATTTTTAATCTCTGACCTCAGTTCCTAGCCACAAAGACAACAGAAATAAATGAAGAAGCTGGTAGAGTATGCATTTGAAAACACTTCTCTCTCCCCACTTGTGCATTTAAGTTTCTAGAATAGTTGCAGAGATATGGACCAGAGCCATTTTCATGTGTCTAGGGCACAGTGTCGGAGAGGCTGCATGCTGAGCAGGAGGCAAACAGAGGCTGCAGCCGGCTTGCACAGAATTTGTTTCTCTGAACTGCTGCACAGCCCCAGTTTTCTTGTCTCGAGCAAATGAACCAGGCCCAAGTGTTTAAGTAACGTGCACACTGGGGACAAATTCCAAGATAAGAAAACCCCAGACCACTCTGCCCAATGGTTTGCTTTCCTTCCAGCCTTTTAACCCCAACGTGTGAGAAGTTTATCACCTTACGGTCTCCCTTTTCTGAACCAAAGTAACAGCAGTTTGGTTGCTCTTGAAAGATACTCACCACACAGTTCTTCTGTGTCAAGATTGCTGAAAGAGAGAAAGAAAGATGTTATTTCTTTGGTAATTTGTGTGTGTGTGTGTGTGTGTGTGTGTGTGTGTGTTTATCTTTTTTCTTCCAGGGCTGAGGACTGAGAAATTTAAAATACTGAGATAAAATGTTAATAAATATAATACATTACTGTCAGAAGAATAATGCCATGTCCAAGGACCAAGGACCCTGTGGTACAGAAATGAAAAGTTACTTTGGTATTAGTCAATTAACCTCACACGTTATGCAAATGTTCTTCCATGGTTACATCCATAGCCCTTCATTTAAGTTTCTAAACACTTAAATACAGTTATTCCCCAATCCACATAATTGTTTAATAAATGTATGTGGTTAGGATAGTTCTTCATCCATTCTACATTGTTGAGTGCTTGCACATTAGCAACAATTACTGTATCAGAGTCCATCGTCAACAAATAATTCCATATTGGTGTTTTTCCTTTCAACCTTCTAGAAAAAATAATACACAGTAGCAAAGGGCATGAGCTGGGGCAGAATGCTGAGTCCAAATCTTAACTCCACAATTACTGCCTCTGTGATCTTGGATACTTCACCTCCCTGAGTCTTAGCGTCTGTGTCTCAATACTGTTTCACTGTTTCAGTGTTTAAGTGAGTGGCTGAGCACAGAGAACTTTGGGTCACTAGTGCAAAGTGGTCATTTAATAAAGCATCATGGCTGCTGACTTAACAGAATTAGAGCTGACATACCTTTGAGACAAATTTGATTCGATGCTTATTTCAAGTGATCTCCAAGATGTTATTGTTACATGGCTCAAAATTCAGAGGTAAACACTATAAAATCATTACAATTATGAAGATCAATTCAAAATGCTGGGGTAAAATGCTAATAAGTATATGTTTTTATCAGAAGAATAATGCCATGGCATGGGCCCAGAAGGGTATGGTATAGGAATGAAAATAGACTTCAGTACCAGTCCATAAGTCATTATAACTAATCACATTATGACAGAAAGAAGGAGCATAAAATACTAGTAAAGGTAAATAAGAATTTAACAATAGTTTCATTATAATTCCTACTTTTCAAAATTAAGATACTAGGACTAGAAACATACTTCTTAAAGATCTAAAATATATGAGGATCTGCTAGGAACATGAGTTTGAAAAAATCTTAGAATATGCACTTGTCACATGCCAGAGTTCAATGACACCTTCCTAGACAAGTCTTCTTTTAGTCACAGGAAGGGTAGGCAGACAGGAGAGACACTGTTGTAGCCTTGCATCACCAGCCCTGTCGTTCTCTGTTATGCAATTAAACTAGAGATGTCATTGTACGACACTGGATATTCTATCTTGTATCTGAATATTCTGATGCTTCGATGCATGGTTTTGTCACTAGAATATGTAAGGTATCTTGATTAGTTTTGGTGTGTGCTCCTCAGTATTCATCTGTTTATTCCACAGACATGAATCGTTACATATTACACATGATTCTAACTGCCACTGATACCTGAGGCTGCAATACATATCAAAATGAATTTATTAGTCATTTTCTAGTCTCTTGGAGCTTAGTTCAAAAGTAGTCTCAGAGGCCAGACATGGTGGCACATAACCTTTAACTCCAACACTCAGGAGGCACAGGTAGGCAGATCTCTGTGCATTCAAGATCAGCCTGGTCTACATAGAGAGTTCCAGGACAGTCAGAGCTACACAGAGATACCTGATCTCAAACACACAGAAAAAGAGGTAGACTCAGATAGCAAATAAATGACAATAAATCAGTTGATATAGGAGAACTGGTGAACTTTTCTGAGGCATAAAAGAGTGTATCTCAGGGTAATACAATTAAGCTAAACTTCAAAGGTTAAGTACAAATAGAAAAGTAGATGAACAAGGAATATTCTTATTAAAATAATTTTTGCAATAAAAATTAAAAGTGCGACTAGGAATTCATTCAGTTTCAGGGAACTAGGCTATTCCTTTGGCTGAAATGTAGGTCATCAGTAAGGAAATGGGGCTGAAGAAACTAACTCAACAAGGTAGGAAGTTCTTCCTTGCTCTCTTATCAGTTTGGAATCACAGAAAAATCTAAAGGTAAGTAGCTTGACTCGATGAGATTGGCAGTGGCGGGAAGAAAGCAAGGCACAGAGCCACATTTGCAGGCTACTGAAATAAACCTCAATAAATGTCCAATAAATCACAAATAAATGTCAGCCAGGGCTCGCTGATCTGGGTGGAGCACACAACCCGGTGGGTATGCGGTCTCCTTCATGGGGTGGGACAAGAGGATATCCTTGTGTTTCCATTTAATACTAACCTTTATTACATTTAGTTTATAATCTAGTAGTACAGTATTCTTTAAGATCCATTTCTCAATACCACTCTCCAGTCCTCCACTTTCCCTATATTAACTAATAGGTGAGTGTGGTCAGCAGCAATTCAGTCCACTAGTCATAGACAGGCGGAGATGGGCAGAAAGAAACTGACTTGTGGAAAGTTTTGAGGAGAAACCAACAGAATGTTTTTAAACATATAGGATTTGGGGTTAGCTAGCTCAGGCATTTTGTTTTACCACTGTAAGATATAATATTTTTTTTTGGAGTCTTACTGTGTTTATAGAACTTCAGACTTGAAAGAGACATTAAAGGGCACAGGTTGTGTATTTATATTCTGCAGTGGCTCACAGTTCATAATGAGATTTATTTTGAATTTTCCCAAAAGAATAAATAGCTCCAGTCTGCTATTGAAAGTGAGATTACTTGGAATATAGGAGAAAGTAGAATAGTTAGGAAAAACTAACACAGGAACCCTGCTTGCTCAATACTTCGAATGATGCCTGTCAAGGGCTGCAGTGTTCGTGGCCCCTGTGTTCAGTTGTTTCTGTGCGGTGCTGTTGGTAGCGGGCAGGCAGCCATGGTTCTCTTTACAGAAGGCTTCCCTGGATAAGTTACAGTAGGGACTCATTTCATGCTGTGATCTATCACATCCTGTAGCAATGCAAGATTTTACAGGACACATAAACCACAGAAGAGAGTGTATTTGATAACTTAGGATTTTCCTGCTTTCTCCCATATTTATAGCAAAAAGTCCAATGGTATTTTACCAATAGCAGCATATGAAAATGAGGAAAAGAAAGGGGAAGAGGAAGGGAGAGAAAGCCAAATGAAAAAAATGGATGCTGGTTAAACAGCTCACATTCCTACAGAAACAGAACGAGAGGGGTGTTAATAGAAGAATCCCTTCTCATCTTGCTGCCAGAAGTGGGGAGAAACCAAACACAAAGCTATTCATAGCCACCTGACTGGCAATAATGGAAACAAAGATGAAGAAGACAAACATGAAGCAGATGGGTCGCTGTGTGAGCTGTGTGCTATCATGGGGCACTGAATGGCCCGGAAGAGTTCTCGCTATCATGGCAGAAATGTCTATTCAAAAATTACACAAATGTCAAAGCAGACGTAGATTGGCTATATACGTTTGTGTTGGTCAAAGGGTTGGAAGCAGTGCATGAACATGTGGCAGTGAGCCCACACGGCTCCTGGGTGGCAGGACGCCGGGGAGGTTTGCTTCTTCCTTTCTAAGACATCGCTGTCTGTGATCATTACATTGAATTTTGTAGCTGGGCTGACAGAAATCAGGAAAAGCAAGGAATCAAGGTTAGCAGGAGAGGCTCATGGTTTCTCCGCACATACTGTGCAACGGCCCCATGAGTTTGTTAAGTAGAGATTGCATTCAGTCTGCCCATTTGAACCCCACACTCCATTTTGCAAACTCCACCATTTGACATTCTATGTATAAGAAAGACTGACGTTGTCAGCAATATTTAACAGCATTCACATCCAAGGTACTAGACGTTGTATTCTCCTGTGTTGTGTTGGGCTCCCTAAACTCTGAGGAAATAAAGTTTCTGTCTTGAGAAGTTTGTTTGCTATTCAGCCCAAGAGAGACCGCCAGAGCTCTGTGGTCTGGGAACTCAAGATCCCCAGCTGTCAGCTTAGCTTGCACCTCAGGACAATTTTATATTCAACCTATTATCTCTCTTAGGTATTTTCCTACAGATTTTCCTGCATTTCAGCTCAAAAATATTAACAAAGGATTGTAACTTTCTCATTGGAAGACCACCATTCTAAACTCCTCCTTTGCTGCTTATGATTCTATTCATTTCATCTCTTTCCAAAACTACAATTTTCATATCCTAAGTATCTTTGTTGCAATCATTAAACCCCAGGTTCATGCAAGAATCTGAACTTCCTAATATTGAGGCCATTTAAAATTAGATTGTTTTTCACACATAAACACATTTCATATATAGGAGATCAGCTAGAGTTAGAAAATCACATTTTTCTTGAGCTACGAGTTATTGATTTACTCAGCCATGATATCCTAATTATTTCCTCTGGGCCTTGTAGTGAGCTGTTTTGTGTACTCAAAATATTGATGTCTTAGACTCTGCGTGAGAAATATGTCTTTGTAGATATAAGAAAATTAAAATGGAGGTAATGTTGCATTAGTGTGTATGCTAAATCTTTTCCGCTTTAGATGAGAAAAGGAAGGGAATTTTGGGTATTGAGACTCAGACAGAAAACTAGGGAAGCATAGGCCAAAATTGGACCTCTTCTTCCACAATCCAAGAAATACTAGAGTTTGCCAGTTACCATGGGAAGCTGGAGGAAATGAAGAAAGGTTCCCCCTTAAGACTCAAGAGAGAAAGGTCTTGCTGAGCCTGTATACTGGACTTCCAGTTTTCAGAACTGTGAGAGAATAAATTCCTGTTGCTTTCAGCCACTCGGTTTATGACATTTTCCATAGTAGCTCTAGGAAACTGTTAAACCTGCTCTGACATCCTGTGTGGGGCTCAAGTAGTCATGCGCGTCAAACAGCATCCTGGTCTGGTCTCTGTGTTACTTCATGGTCCTTTGAACACTCCCCGAACTCAAGAGCTAGTTTCAAAATCAGGAATTGCCACACTGCATTAGGATGAAAAATGTAAGCACACAGAGCTGGTAAACCACTGCTAACCTGCATGGAGTGTTGGACATGAGCATCTCCCGAAGCATTCCACTTCACACAAGGACTCAATTTCTCATTGTACAAGTGATGCTAAACTTCTTGTTGGGAATATCCATACTATTCATTGAGTTAGTGGTGGGGCCCAGCCTTCAAACCCAGGCACATCTAACTTGAGAGTTTTCGTCTTCTCATGCAGGAATCTAGACTCCAGTTTAGGCATCTGGAGTCAGCTGCATATAGAATAGTCAGCTACAGGAAGGAAAGAAGGTGAGGGAGGATCTGAGGAGCTCTTTGAGAATATTCACTGGGACGCTCAATGCAAATGTAGTAGTCTTAAGACTTCCCAAGGAGAGACTGGGGAACCCTCCACTTTTATCTTCCCTGTGGGACTCTATACTATTCCACAGCAAGGACTAAGCACCATTTCCTGAATATACAAATACTGAACAGAGTAACTTCCACTATGCAGAGGCACTATGCAAAACTCTAAATAATTTAGAGATCTAAATGATGGTTTCTGGATGGAATCCATCATTTCAGACACAAATGGAGGGAGAGGGATTGCACAGGATGGTCGGAAGAACAGTCAGGAGGAACCAATGGTTCAGAAGACAAGGAGTGGAGAGTCACTAAACTCAGACACAAAAGAGAAAGTACAGGAAAGTCTGGAGAGGACCAGTTCTCAATTCACATTTAGGGCTTTTGGTAATGGTCAGAAAAAAGTTTTAGTCCTTCTCTGGAATCTGGAGCCTTAGAATGAACGGAACTACAACCCTTAGAAATGAGGCATGAAAGCATTACCAATGAACACAATGTCTTTGTGTCAAGGTGAGCACAGATCCCAAACAAGCACATAGATAGCACACAGGAGTGGAGAAAGTGTTCCCCGGGCTTCTCTGCAAACAAAGGGAACACAAGGATTTGTGTTTCAGGGGTGCTGTACTCATGCAGGCACTGCGATTGCTCCGCTTAAAGTCATCATTTAAGAAAGAGAGATAGTGGACACAATTCGGGGCACAATTAGCTCATGGCTATTCATGGAATTCATTTTGCAAAGATCCACACACTGGACAGGTATGTTTCCGGGTGTACACAGCTTGCAACACAAAGTTCATCTGAAAATAAGGAGGAGGGTACTTCGTGATTACTCTAATAAAGTTTGCCCTGAAAGGCGCCTGCCTTTCGAAGGAGACTGGGGGAGGAGCGAGCATAAGAAAGACAGGAGTGACATTTGCAAAAGCCTGGAGTTATAAGCTGAAAACAGGAGGAAAGATGAGGCAACCGGAAGGGGAGGGGCCACAGCAGAGATCAAAGAAAGGGGGAAGAGGCAGAGATCCAGCTTGGGAGTGTGGGAGGCATCTTTCTTTCTGACTTTGTTTTTCTTCGGGCAGATATCTAATCAGTTTATATTCCAGTCTCAATCTGACTGAACTGAGGAACTGCCCGGAGAATTTTCAGAAATACAGATTTCCAGACGCGACTCCCCAGACAATGGGCTTCAGGCACTTATGCACAGGGATGCAGCCTGTCAAAGTGATGTTTTAGCACCAGCCTTCACCTCTCAAAACTCTCACACAGTAAATGAAGCATTCACCAACCTCTGAACATAATCCGCAAAGAATATTCCTTGCTGTAGGAAATCATACAGCAGGTTGCCTTTAAGTTACTGGCCCACTTGGGCATGGCCTCTTATACTATTTATGCCAATGAAAAGCGTATGCCCAGGCCCTCTTTTTCTGGCTGCGGGATTCAGTTGCTATTCCATTCCAGCAGAGGATTCTGACTTGTGACTCTACCCCTAAATAAATAACCTTCTATTATTCTCAGTTCTGAGCTAGTGTGGGATTTCTTTTAATTGTCCTTCTTCAATTCCTTGCTCTGCAAACAGGGATTAAGTTTATTATAATTACATACTCTATAAACCTAAGTCCAATAATTATAGACACAGCAATACAGTCTGTCACTCCTTTGTTTGGCATCATAGAGAACTCAATTATGTCCAGCAGGGTGCAAAACTTGCTTGTTTAAAAGGTCGCCCTAAGTGTCCACAGGCCATTTGGCACTGCTCTCTCTTAAACTGATCTCTGTGCCTAATGGCTTTCCTGGGAACTCTTTGGAGGACTGAGGACATTAAGGTCCCTCCTTCTGTGGTGGAGGAGGGTCTTCTGTTTGTGTATTGCCCTCATTGGTTAAATAAAGAAAACTGCCTTGGCCTTTTGGTAGGACAGCCCTTAGGTGGGCGGAGTAGACAGAACGGAATGCTGTGAGAGAGAAGGCAGTGGAGCAGACGCCATGCTTCTCCAGCACAAGATGGACACTGGTTAGACTCATGCCGGTAAGCCATGACTCGTGGCGACACACAGATGATTAGAAATGGGTTAAACAAATATGTGAGAGTTAGCCAATAAGAGGCTAGAGCTAATGGGCCAGGCAGTATTTCAATGAATACAGTTTCCGTGTAATTATTTCGGGTACGCACCGGGAGCCGGGTGGGACAGAACAAGGGGCCCGGCGCCGGGAACGCAGCCCGAACCCCTCATTACAACACTTCTGTATCTTTTTTTTTTTTTTTTTTTTGCGTAGGGGCTTATTATCTTCATTTCCTCAGGTATCATTGCCAGTAATAACTTACTTCCTTGACCTAGGATTCTGTTTTCTCACTCAGACTCTGGTTTTGTTTGTGTAGCCAGCCACCTTCTGGGCCTTTCCACTTGAATATTCTACTGCTACACATGTCGCTGCTTCTCAACCTTCAGTGAACGCTTGTCACTCGAAGAGCTTGTTCGAGTTCGAACAGAAGCTCCTGAGTCCGATGCCCAGAACTTCCCCACTGGGAAGTTGATCGCAAGCTTCCCACAATCGTGCTGCTGATCCCGAGGTCACAATTTAAGCAGCAGCGATTGATGTCAATAGGTGTGTTTGAGCTCAGCATCTCCTTCCCTTGGTCCAAGTCGGATGCTCTAAAAAGTCAGGGACTCTGAACCACAAGTGCCACCTCTCAGACTGCACGGTCCCCGTGTCACTAACTTATTCTCAGCATATCAGCAAGTATTCTCAACTTATTCAATTAGTCACAAACAGACTGACTTTAGACCCTACCTTTAAAACATTCTGAAAAGATTTCAAGACAGTTTTCTTTAAGACTATGAACAGCCTCCTAGGCACAATGTTAAAAGCTGCATCTCGACTGTCGTTTAAAAGTTGTGGATGGGTACTGTATAATTGACCTGGCAATTAATGATTTCTTCTGTAATATTAGCCCACAATCAGAAAGCCACATGGAAAACACTCTGAATTTACAGTTGTACAGTAAGTTAACAAAAATGGAGAGGAAGCCAAGAGAAAGAGACAAGAAAAAAATCGCCAGGCATTTTTTTTTATTAAAATGTGCTGTCCAAGTGCTAAAACACACACTAACCGACAAGCTAAGAGTCACCGCTGGGCTCTTAAGGGCTCGAGGAGGCTTGAGCTCTCATTGGCTAATGGCTCGAGGAGGCTTGAGCTCTCATTGGCTAACTCGAGGAGGCTTGAGCTCTCATTGGGTGATTGACAGTTATGGCTTTCCCCGCTGACAAAGCTGTCCCATGGCCGACGCCTTCAGCGAGCACAGGATACGCAGCTCCCCACCCACTCTCCACATCTCTTTTCTGTTTTGTTTCACTGCTTTTTCGATGGCGCTCACCACCTCCCACACTCACCCTGCATCAGCTTCCAGACTCTCTGGGGACCTCAGCTCCTCTTTCCACTTTCTGACTGTCTCCTTTATTATCTCCTCCACTTCCTGCCCTTCCAATACGTCATTGTTCTCAGTGGGAAAGCTTCATCGGTAAGCTGCAGTAAACATCTCTTACGACTTCTACTTTTCCCCATTTATTCTGAAACATACTTTCCTTGTCTTTGTTGGGGGTGGGGGGAGGACTTGCATTCATCTGTGTATTCCTGAAGGGGCTGCTGGTCTTAGCGCCCTGACTTAGTTAACTTTTTTCCTACTGTGACAGGCAGGATGTCTGATATAAGCAACTTGAAAAATGGGAATATCTTGACCCCTTTGCTCATAATAATACTCCTCCCTTTCTACGGCTGGACTCCAGGAGTTCTGCTCAGTGCTTAGCTGTGGATCTCTGCATCTGCTTCCATCAGATATTAGACAAAAGTTCTATGATGGCAATTAAGGTAGTCATCAATCTGGTCATGGAGAGGGAGGAGTGATATTATGAGCAAAGGGGCCAAGACCATGATAGGGAAACACACAGAAACAGCTGACCCCAACTATTGGGACTGACAGCTGGGGAACCGGCATAAGGTCAAACTGGGCCCTCTGAATGTGGGTGATAGTTGAGTGGCTTGGGCATTTTGTGGGGCCACTGGCAGTGGAACCAGTATTTATCCCTAGTGCATGACCTGGCTCTTTGGATCCCATTCCCCCTGGATGGATACCTTGCTCAGCCTAGATACAGGTGGAGGATTATGGTCCTGCCTCAAGTGATGTGACAGACTTTGTTGACTCCCCATGGGAGGCCTCACCCTCTCTGAGGAGTGGATGGGGGGTTGGGTGGGAAGAAGATGGAGGAAATGGAAGGATGGGAGGGAGAGGGAACTGGGATTGGTATGGAAAATAAGAGTCTTTTAAAAATAAAATAAAAGAAGAAAAAAAGAGGGAAGATTTGTATTGCTCAGAGATTTCAACCCATCACTGTGGGATAGAGTGTGTCTTAGTCACTTTACTTGTTGAAAAATAAAAAAAAATACATGGCAATAAGTAACTTAAAGGATGAAGGGCTTACTTTGTCTTACAGTGTGGAAAGATACAGTCCACCACTGCATCAAGACAGTGTGGAAGGATACAGTCCACCACTGCATCAAGACAGTGTGGACGGATACAGTCCACCACTGCATCAAGACAGTGTGGAAGGATACAGTCCACCACTGCATCAAGACAGTGTGGACGGATACAGTCCATCACTGGTCATTGGTCATCTACAGCCAGGAAGCAGAGAGCGAAGAAGAATATGGGCTGTGTGTTAAAAACTCAGGATACGTTCCCAGTATCTCTACTTCTTTCATGAGAACCCACCTTGTACTAGTTCTTCACACTCCACTGTTAGCTGGGGAGCAAGTATTCAGTAGATGAACCCGTAGGTGCATTCCATATTCAGACCACAACAGCAAGGTAAAGCATAGAAACTCGTAGCATGGCAGGTAGAAGCAAAGAGCGAAACACTGTAGTTAACCAACTTTTCTTTCATCCCTTTTATTTCACCCTGGCTACCGGCAGAAGGGACGATCCCACGCCCAGACACGGCAGGTCTAAGTAACCTTTGGTTAGTTAATGTTCTTTAGAAATCCCCCCACTGAAACAATCAGGGATATGTTTTACTAATCACTCAGGTATTTTGTTGTTATTCTTTTGTTTTGAGACAGAATTTTTCCGTGTAGCTCTGGCTGTTCTGAAACTCACTCTGGAGACCAGGCTGGCCTTTGAATTTACAAGATCCACCTGCCTCTTCCTCCTGAGTGCTGGGATTAAAGGCGTGCATCACCAAAGACAGGGTTATCCCTGTGGCAGACTAGCTCAGAGCAAATGAATGCTGTGCAGCTGACATGACCATCAACTTCTGCTGATAGATCTACCTCAACCTTTGGAGGGCTTAGATGGTAGAGTGCACCATATCTAGTTTCTTTGTTCTAGGGATTGAATTCAGGGCTTAAGCTTGCTAGGCAAGTGCTCTGCCAATGAACTTTATCTTCTGCTAGGCATTTCTCAATCCTACCCAATTAAGAAATAATATATACCATCACATACTTCATTTTTACCCTACTTCAACCCAACACACCCTAGTCATAGGTACACACAGCAAAGCCCTCTGTCTCCCTGGTTGTGATAAATGGTTCCAGACTGCACAGTACTAGCCCACTGACTACTCCTTTAGCATTTTAGTATGACTGTCAGAGGAGAATCATTAAAGTAGCGAAGGTAGGTTATCAACTCCACACTGAATAAAGCCAATGTGCCTCCGCCCCACATGGCACAGCCCTTTTTGTGGTTGAGTAGAGCGATCCTAAGGTCATGTGAGAGCTGAGATAAGGAGCAGCACAGGTAAGTGGATACATAAGAATGGTGACATGGTGACTCCAAATTCATTGAATCTCTACGATTAGCTTCACATTAAAAGCGTTGAGTCCAGGGAGTCATTTACCACCTTCCCTCACTCACACTTCTCTGTCCTATCCAAGCTGTTCTGAGCTGGGCGTCTGTCATCTGTATCTACAAGAAGACTAAAACTGAAAACTCTTAACCACTGGGGACAACAAAACGGTAAGTTAATCTTTCCTAGGAATGTGAGTTTGGGGTCTTCTGTTTGTTTAGTTTTATCTGTAGCTTAGTGTTTAAGTTCTGTCTGTCTCCTTTCTCTCTTTCTTCACTCCCCTCCCCCGACCAGAGAGCATCTACTAGCACCTTCCCACTCTGAAGTCTTCAGCAGCCACACACAGCACCAGAGAAGAGCTGCCCGTGCTCTCTGGTGAGGTGTGGGATGCTCACGTTTCCAATTCCCGCCAGACTGATGTCTTTGTAGAAAACTATGCAAATAAATGACTAGATCATGCACTGGGATGACATGAGAGATGCCCACAGAACTCTTAGACCGTCTGCTTAACAGCCTGTGGACTGGCATTAGCCCATGACTTCTGCCTTGGGTGGCACCCACATGAGGAGCTGCAATAGTTCAGCTGGATTTTTAACATTGCTCCAAATTATGTTTAAGAAAGTTGTTTGTATTAGCACACTGTGGAGTAAAAACCTGTTCCTGTTTGGGGGACTGTCATGAATAAGTCGCGTCTCCCTTGCTTAATTTCCTAAACTAAATAAATACTTAAGATGTCCAATTTTAACAAAAAAAATGAAAAGCATATAACTCTAGGTCTTAAAGACCAGAGAAACAACACCAGGAAAGTATTCATCAAATTAATAACATTCATTTCCTTTTACCATTCATAAATTATTACAGAATATCATCAGTATTGATACCATGAAATGTTGCACTAATAAGAAGGTTCAACAAAATGGTTGAGTCTAAGAATTAAATGTCAGAGAACTCATACACAGCTCTGTGAATGTACACAAAGCTTGAGAAAATTGTCCTCATTTGCTGTCACTGGAAATGTTCAAATCTTTTCAAAAATTAAAAAGAACTACATAATTCTGAGTCTGGCATACCTCATAAAATGCTTGATTTTTTTATTGTTCCTAATATTTCAAAAATCTAATTTTCTGGGCCTATTGCAAAATGCCATTTTCCTTTTGAGTATTCAGTCTTTGTCATCAGGCAGACAGCACAAGAAAGCCAAGCAGAAGTGTTTCAGAAAAACTGTTCATCACTACTGAGAAAGACAGTGTAAGGGGTAAGAAATGGATTCCCCCTTTCAGTCTTTCATAAAACTGGTAACAAGTTTGCATCAAATTTCATTCAAGATTATGAGAAAGACACAAGGGGGTTGAAATTTTATATAAACTTTGATGTTATTCGGCAAGGTCAAAGTGATGAATTTGAAACACAAAGTTAAGCTAAAAAGCACAAAATGGTCAATTATAAATTAATGGGAGGAAAGTTATCGCAGGGAACCAAGATACCTTGCTTGCTTCTGCTTTCTCCTGGGCTAATTAGCAAATTTTGAGATAACTGGGTTTTGTACGTGGGATGAGAGAAAGGCTGAAGAAAATCCCACATTGAGACTTTACGTATATCTTTATAATGCTAAATAGAATTTTACTTTACCAATTAATTTATCTGCTTAAGATACGTTTGGATTGTAATTTTATATTAAAGATTCTTCCTCAAAGAAAAACAGAAATAATTATGTCTGCATACATATGCTAAACAATATGTTCCTTCAACAACCTATGCACTATTAACTACTGAGATTTCTAAGACCATTACTTGAAGTTTCTGTTCTCTAGTGCCATTTCTGTCTCCATTCACCATGCAGTTGGCCTGAGTTCCAGAACAGATAGGAGGTGTGCATGGTATGATATCCACGGAATGAAGCCACCTTCAGTGGAAAGAGTGCTTCTCCACTTTCTCTACCCTAGGTGGTAGCTCTTTTCCAAAGGATACATAGGAAATTACTCCTTAACAGCCATAGAAGGTGAGAATTCTTAGTCAACTGTCATGTGGCAGCCTTGTCTTTACTCTTAACCTTATGGAACAGCTACCTCTCATCAGGAGGGGCTGGTATGGTAAGGCCTACGCCATTCTATTTCTAACTGATAATTTATACATATGACAGGAAAGAGGATAAAAGTATGAGCTGATTATAGTCATTATATCTTTATCCTGCCTCACAAAAATTCTCCAAGCCTTCCCCTTTCGAAGGAGCTCAAGCAGAAGATGGATTTATATGTCACTCTGTTCACCCAGGTTGCTTACCTAAAGGGCCAGGGGTTGCTGCTTACCGAGTGTTCCTGTAGAGCAACTTTGCCATGGTTTCCCTCTCTAGACTACCTAAGCTCTTCATGGTGAGTGTTTCTGACTTCAGAAACAGCTGGGACTAAAATTTTACATCCCCCAAATCTAGGAAGATGATAGAAATGAAATGTGACTGTTATTGAATGTTATAACTTAAACCAAACTAAAGGAATCTGGAGAAACACCTTCAGGTGGATGAGTGATATTTTCTAAGAATACCAAACATGGCACCTACTAGCTTATAAGAGCAATATATTAATTAGTCTGAGGCTGGGAAGGAAGAAATCTTTACCCCTGATGGTCAGTGAAAGGGTGTTTTCCAAGGAAGCTCTATGGTGCCTACCTATATCCCCAGCATTTGGGGAGGGCTGCGGGAGAGTCCGTCAGCAGGAGTTTAAACCCATTCCAGCTACATCGTAAGTTTGAGGCCAGAGTAGGATGCGTGAGACCCTTCCTGAGAGGGCAAACTTTTTTTCTTTACTAGTGGGGGCTTCTTTTTACATCCAAACTTAGCTCCTACTCTACTCTGGTCCTCTCTCCTCTTCACTGATTTCCAGGAACTTTTCTCCTACACAGTAATTCTCCAACAGTCTGGATACACCTGGACTTCTGCAGGTCAGTGTGACTCCGTGAGAAGCTAGTGTGAACCACAAGGACACAATGCCAATGAATGCCTTTACTTCAGGTGCCAATTATAAGTAGTGAATTCCTAAGCAGGTGTCTACCTTTATCCCCACATATTCATCAATCCGGAGGTTCTCTTTATTTTTTTTGGGGGGGGCTCACCTTTAAGCATGTGTTGGAGCCCACAGACCTTGACTAAAGGTCAGAGAGTTCAGGCCTATTCTTCTTCCTTCAGGGTTATTTACAGGAGGTTTGACCCGGGGTGTGGTTACTTGATGTCTTCCCCCTCCTCTCTGGACTGGGGTATTTAAAACTTATGAGAAATAAACACGAGTGGATTCAGAATTCACTGGGTTGCCCTCCAAACTCTATCCTGTGTCTCTGTCTTTTCTTTTGGGTCTCTGTTTTTTTCTGCCTAACATTTCTAATCCACGTGACAGATGATGTCATTGATCACTATGATTAATCCAACATCTAATCCTTTCCCCCTACCAGGATGAAGAGTCTCAGAGTTAAAAGTTCTAATCTCATCACAGGGTGGTTCCTTCACTATCTGGTCCCCATTTTCTGAGAATTATTCTTTTGTATAATTATTAGTATGGTTGAAAGGGGCTTATTATGAATAACAGAAGACAGGCGTCTGGACACCACCTCTCAGGACATTTAGGAGCTCTGAGCCAGGAACCACAGATGATGAACACATACAGATTTCTTGTTTTTCTACAATATCACGTGAGTTCAGTGGACACACAGACAGGAGTTTTGAACCCATTAATTAGAAAGAGGCCAAGTTTCCCCTTCCTCTTCCTAGTCCACTGCTTCCCTTCCAGCTGTCAGAGTGTATTTCCTGTGGTTTTCCCTGGATGATGTTTCTCATCTCCATCAGGGTCTGCACAGATGTAAACAGCTTCCGTGGTTCTCCAATCTTTGCTCTCTGGTTTAGATTGTTTGTTCCTCAGGTCTCTTTCTATTATGTCATGGCTCTTCTATGCCAAAACCTTTCTGTTCACCATTAATTTTATTGTTTCTTTATACAAAATGCCAGTGACAAAATACAGTGCCTATGACCATTTCTAAGCTGTGGAAATGGACATTAAAGGAAATTCCCACCAAGAAGGCTATTTTTTCCCTTCATGTAGAGCAACTTCACTGATCCTATTGAATTACTCAATATTAAAGAGAATAATACATTAAAATCGAGCCATTGTCTTTTCCAGTGAACACCCAGACACACACATACACATGAGAGAGAGAGAGAGAGAGAGAGAGAGAGAGAGACAGACTACACCTAATCTCATTGACCACATCTCTATCTTTATTTTCTTCCCTCTGTTTCATGAGGAAAACTAGAAGTTTAAGTGTTTTCAAAAGTTAATTGGCAACCATGCTGACAGGTAATTGTTAGTTATTCTTGCCTCTGATAATTTTGGCACATTAAGTTAATGCTGTTCCATAATCCTTCCCTTTCTAACTTGGAGAGCCCAGGTACGAAAGCAAATTCATGTAGTATAGAAACAGAAAAGATAACTCAACATAATCATCAACCACAGTGATTTCATTAGTAGTCCTGCTAGAAGTAATTCTGGAGATTTTCAAGATAAAAATATATATTTTAAAATCCTCTATTACTTCAATGCTAAATTAGAGAAATAATTTAAACAGTGCTATATCTTCAAACTCTTGGTCTGTCATTTTCTCTACAGTCTGCATAGAGAAAACACTCCATAACCGAAGAAAAATGAACAAAAACAGCAAAAACTAACAAAACAAAACAAAAACCCCTACGACTTGTTTCTTTCCCATGGTGCAGTCCTACTTCTGAATCATTGAAAACTAAACTCCCTTTCTTGACAAAGAGTGAATTTCAAAATCCCTATTGAAGCAGTTTTTGAGGCCGGTAGAACTATTGAATTTTAATAAAACTAGAGATCAACTTAAGTTCACAGATTGAAACTATTATGACATAATTGCTTCACTTTCCATTTTGATGACATTGCCAAGTCTGGTACCTTTTGACTGAGTTTTAGGGCAGTCCCTGGGGAATGGTGGCTCCTGACATTTCAGTATCAAGAGCAGCTGTGTTGAAACATCAGGCCAGGGAAGAAACTGCATGCCAGCGGTCAAAACACACACAGCTACACTGGGAGCTCACAAGCCCAAAAAAGATCTCCATCAGAATGTAGGCTGGCAACATTGGGACAGTCATCCCAGCGCAGAAAGGTCGGCTTATGTAACCCACTTGAAAATCAAATGCCATCTCCCTGGTCCGTGGTACGTTAAAGCTGGCAGGAAAGCAATTAGGCCCCATCCTGTGGTAATTAAGGATATGCCACTTTTATTCACTTAGCCCAGCTTGCTCTCTGCTTCACAGAATTTAGGATGTACCAGGTGGCATTCCATTCTGGAAAGCCCCGTGGTATCACAGCAACTCAAAGGAAGATGCAAGCGTTGCTTTGCTTGCTTGCAAAAACTACTTAAAGAGAAACCCACTTCAAAAATTAAGAAAACAGATGATACTCGGGAAACAGAAACATCCAGCTGTTCAGAGAAATCCCATTGCTCACTTATGAAACTTTTCACCAGATTAAGGAACTGTTAATTTTGTACAAAGACAAAAATTTCCAGAATTTTTTTTTAATGTTTGTAAGAACCATTAATAAAAATGAGAGGTCCTGGATTTGAAAGAAAGCTGGTGGGGTATATTGGGAGGCCTGGAGGGAATGAGGAGAAGAGAGAAATTATGTAATTATATTATACTCTTAAAAAAAGAAGCAATTTTTTGAAAATGCAGTTCTCTGAACATAGCTATGGTATGATTGCTTGGTGACCAATGTCTTCTTGGCACATGATGGTTTCATTGCCAGCTAGAAGCAATCTAGAATCATCTATGAAGAGCCACAGTGAATGAGTGTCTAGACCAGATGGACCTATGGGCTTGTCTGCTGGGGATCCTCTTGAGCACATTACTTGAGAGGGAAGACCTCCTGGATGGCATTATTTCCTGGGCAGAGAATCCCGACTGTATAATGTATGAATTTGTTAATTCGATGCTCTCTGCTCTTGACAGCTATATCATGTGACCAGTTCTTCCATGGTTCTGCTATGGTGACCTTCCTGACACTATAGACTATCACCTGGAACTGTGATCTGAAATAAACCATTTCTCTTCCCAAGTGGCTTTTAAGGGTCTTCTATTACAGAGAACAGCAAATAAAACTAAGTGTCAAACCCTCCTTTTGCGCTATATGGCTTTGACTTAGATATGTAGTACTGTGTCTTCTGGTCTAAAAATCAACCTTTTCAATTAAAAGAATGTGTGGTCTAATTGTACAGAATAATGTAATCTGTGGAACATGAACCAATGCCTCCTTGAGGACACACACACAACTATACTGTATAGGAAGTAGTTTAAAAGTATGATTTATATACCCCAGGTTTGTACAAAAGCCCCAAGGGAGAATGAGAGTGACCCTGAACTGACTGGTGATAAATTTGCACTCCTTACTAGAACGAAAGCTCAAACAGAAAACAAGTTAAACTGTAGAAGGAAAACGTTCCATTTACACCCAAGTGCTGTGGCCTGCTCTACACTCTGCTGTAAAGCAGTACAGTGTAGCGGAGCGGCGACAGCACAGAGTCAGAAAACATAGTTTCTCGCCAATGCTTGGTCAATCATGATTGTCAGAAGTCACCTAACCCTTTCAAACTCGGTTTATTTAATAGAGCTGGAACGGAAATCCCCTTCCAAAGCAGGGCTCTTTCCTTGGTGACTTCTATCAGTGTCCTAGTCGGCTTCCTGATGCTGTGATGAACATCTCATCCTTCCTAGCTCAAAGCTAATGCCAGGGTTAAACAGATACTTGCTGAAGTGAAACAAAGCCTATTCCAGAGTTCAGTGTGGACACTGTCCCTGTGGCCGGGCCATCTCCCCATGCCCCTCCACGGGACGCCTGTTCTCTAACACATACAGCTGAGCCTGTGAGAACTCATCCGACACATTTCTATACTACATGCTAAGCAATATTGAAAATCTCTTGTTTGTGGTCTTGTTCATCACAGTTGTTTTGGGAATTAAAGAGGACAGAAGGAGAAAGTACGAAGAGACCCCTCTTTGCTAAGGAGAGCGAGCGTTTGCCCACAACCCTCTTGCATATCAAAAGGAAAGGGATTAATAATCCCACCCATCAAAGAAATGCTACTGGAGAGACACCGAACATCAGGGCACACTTTCCATGAGGGCTGACCCCTGTTCCCCACAGCCAAGGCTACTTTTCTGGCACTGACTGTCACTGCTTACAACCATTTCTGCCATCTGTACTAACTTTAATAAAACTCACACAGGGAACACTTCATTAAAAAAATGGATAATGTCCCAAGATCTATCAAGAAAGACAATGAAAAATCCTTTGGCCACATAAATAGCAGCCTTGTCTTTGCTCGGTTTGGTGTTGTGGAGAATGCCCTGTGTCAGAAAAGCCTCTGGGTATGTAAAGTAGCAGCAGTCCACAGAGAAGAGAAAGCCCAGAACTTATTTGATGAACAAAAAGCTCTAAGAGACAAGCTGTTCCAGCCCCCAGAAAACAAACAGGGAACAGCCACCAATAAGCCCTCCCACACAGTCTCTTGAGGCCTGCTGAGAGTTTTCCTCTATTTTCCATGATGTTAAGATGTAGCTAAACCAATCCACCCTTCTCTCTTATACTTGCCTCTTAGGGATGAGAAGCAAGGAAATGTTCAAAAAGAATCATCATCACATTTATTTGTTACACATATAGATTTTGTCTTAGATACAACTTCAAGCCCCAGGACAAGGTTATCCTTTGAAGTTGGAGATAAATAAACCTCTGAATGGGTTGGAATCAGCTTCCATGGAAGCCGCAGGCTTTCCCGGCTGTGCAGTGCAACAGCTTCCTGCTCAGGATGGCAGTGGATCCAGACCTCCCCCTTCCCTACTGCCAATCAGGAAGGATCTTTCCTCCCAAGCCGAAAGCCAGCTTGCTCAGTTACTTTCCTACCTTGATGTCCTTGAAAATAAATCTCAGGCTGCTGTCCCTGTTGCTCAACCAAACACTAGGAGTAGACAGGGAATCTCAAACAGGAAAACCAGCTCTTATCTCTCCACCAGAGGACTTCTGTGAAATAGTTTTCGTGTACTCCGACACCTCCCTCTCTACTGTGCAAATCTATGTCCTGGAAGAAAGCCCTTTGTACAAGGTACTGCATGTAGAAGACGTAAGGGGAGTGGTGGTGGAGTCAGTTTCTGTCAACTGCCTCTCATTTGCAAAGGTCTTTATAAAAGAAGAGATTAATCCTACAGGGTTCTCTGCCTAAGCTAGGCTGTTGGTCTCTTTTTATTGAAACAAAAGATTTCTAGTGGTTGGGCATAGTTGTAAACTCCCAAATATGAATACTCCTAAATGGGGTGCTAGGGTGCAGAACTGAGTCAAGGGCTCGACTTCACAGCCACCACACTTTCCCCTGCCGAACCCAAGAGGCAGCACCAAGCAATTAATTAATCCTCGTACCATGTGGCTCTGTATTCACAAGTACTACTGACTCTAGTTAAACAAACTTCATCTATTTATGTAGCACCTTCCTTGGCTGGTAGAACAAATTGCTTAACATTTGTTCCTAAGCTTTCAAAATTTCCCTTCCAGCACATATTATTAGCTCCATTTAATATTCAAAGAGAGTAAAACATTGCAAAGTTTTCTTGGCTAGAAACAAAATGAAGATTGCTCTTCCAGACATCATGGCAGTGTACAAAGGCAAACTCGCTGAGTTTGATATGACTTTGGGACAGTTCTCCACTTCATTGTGACTCAGTTTCCCTGTGTGCAAAGTGGAATCTACCTGGAGTGTATTTTCAAGAATGAATTAAATTTTTTTTGATACAGGTTCTCACCACGTTTCTCCGGCTGGCCCGAAGGTCCGTGTGTAGAGCAGAATGGCCTTGAATTCACAGAGATCTGCCTGCCTCTGCCTCCCATGTGCTGAGATTAAAGGTATGAAATGAATCACACCATACCTGGCTTTCAAGATGAAACAAATTAATGACTAAAACATGCTTAGACCTGAACATAGTAAACAGTTCATAAATGCTGACCATTAATAGTTTTCTACATCCCGGGGTAATTATCAAGATCTTTTTAGATCAGAAGTGTTTGAACTGACTCAGGAAGACAAGGGGTACAGACCTACAAGAGTGTGCTGTGGAGAGCATTTGGCCAGGAACAGCTGCAGGAACCTCGTAATTGGCACGCCACCTCTAGACTTGTCACCGGTCGTCAAGTCTCTTCAGTTGTGTATCTGCTCTTCACTCCAGCCAGCATCGGCTTTGAGACTCACCTGTCTCTGCACTGAACAAAGAGTAGAACTCTGCCCCGCTGGTTCCTAAGCTCGTCCACAGCCAAGGCTTGCCTGGCTAGCATCTCCTAGTTTCAGCTTGATGCTTCAGGCATGCTGCACGTCTGACTCCAACATGCTGTGTTCTCTCACCTAAGGGTTTTCACACGTGCCCTTCTATCTGATTGACCTCCCCTCCTCCCTTCCCCTTCCTCCTCCTCCCTCCTCTCCCCTCCTCCTCCCCCATTCCTCCTCCCCTCCCCTTCCCCTCCCCTCTCCTCTCCTCTTTTCCTTTCCTACCACATCTATTTCTTTGCCTTTCTTTGTTGCTATACCATGAAAACTCAACCATCAGGCTAAGATTTTGAGGAGCTCCTTAGACCAGGTCAGTGTACCAACTCCCTCCAAAACACTGCATTTCCCTGTTATAACAAACTATTTTTGCTTTGTTTTAATAAAATTATTTTCATACAATATATTCTGGTCATATTCTTTGCCCTCTCCAACTCTTCCCACACGCTCCTATTTTTCTATCCACCCAACCTCAAGTTCTCCCTCCCTCTCTCTTTCTCAAACAAAAACAAAAATAAAACCATCAAAAGCTAATAAAGCAAAAGTACTAAATCAAACCAAAACAAGCAATGCAGGACAAAAAAAAAAAAAAGACCATGGAGTCCACTCTGTGTTGGCCAACTGTTCCTCGGCACAGGGCTTTCCCTGAAGTGTGGTTGATAAACTAAAACTGATTTTTTTCTTTCCCAGCAAGAATCAATTACAAATAGTTTCTAGGTTAGCAATGGTACTTTGTGTCCACTCTCCCTTCTCCATGCTTGGAGAAACCACACTGTGTGCCTACTTTCTCTACTAAAGGATAAAATTCTAGTTCACAGCTATACCCCCAGAACCAAACAAAATATCCAGCACTTAATAAAAGCTCAGTAACTCCTTGCTGAAAGATGTTTGGATGGGCAAGACAGAACTGATCTCATGACTGTGTTAGGTATAGGAGAATCCTGACTTCAAATTAAATGCTCCTCTCTCCTTGATCAGCTGAGTCTTCTCCCTTGGAATCCTCTAGAACTTTTACTAGACCTTTTTGGTACTCTCTTAAAATATCACACTAGTTTTTCTATAGCAGGATTAGTGTAAAATGATTCACAAAATACTACTGACATGTAAGCTAAAAGGAAGACAAAAAAATAGTGGTTCTTTGATGCTTGCATAGAAAACATTGAAAGTTTCATACAACAATTTAACCATTCTTTTTTCAGCTCCCATCAAATGAAAACTGCAATATTTATTATATTTTATCTTAGATTTCAAGGATCAATGTTGCTCAGGTTAAAATTTTGTTTATTTGGTATAAACCGGGCAAACATTTCCTGTGTGGTCTGTTCCTGTGGAAAGGATATTCCCGTCACAAGCTTTAAAATTAAGATAGCTCTTTTCATTTCACAGGGTATCCTCCTGAGGCCCAGAAGCCATCAGGGAAGATAAAGACTGTAGTGGCGCAGTGTTTCCGAGACACAACATGGTAACTGCACATGTGAGTTCTCAGGGGCTGTGGCAGCATGCATAAGACCAGGGAAAGATCAAGCCAGACAAAATGCTAGAGGAGAGAAATGAGCTCAAAGCCCCAAAGCTCTCTGATGAGCTACAGACAATTGATGATTGGCAGGAGAGGGAGGCTCAATTTTCTTCTGAGAATCTATCCACACTGCAGTAGATGGTCCTACGTCCCTAAAAATATGGGTAATGATAAGTGGGCTTGTGTTTGTTCAGGGAAGGTGGGGGCAGCATGCCCTAGTTTTTTTCATTGGAATATTTATCTCAGGCGATATCTTTTTAAATACATTATTTCTATGCATTTTCATTAATCATCCAAGGTATAAATACAACTAATGGACAATAGAAAACAATGAAACTTACAATATATTGGCCTAAAATCCAATATGGAGAATGCAGAATACAGGTAGGAAATCAAGGAATTAGATAAAATAACAAGCAACAAATTCGATTTTGGATACTGCTTTTCAATTTTTCTCACTTGAACAAATCCAGTACACATATAATTTCTTGCCATGAAGTTGGAAAAGGTTGGATGTGTTACAAAAGGTAATTAAATATACCAGATACAGTTAAGATTATTATTTATAGTTTTGAAAAAAATATAAAATGATAATAAATGGTAATTCTCTCTGTTTATTTCATAGCCCATAGAAAAGGGTTTGATAACTTTTCAAGTAATGGTATTCTATTTCCCTGTCCATAGTCTTTCCTTAAACAATGGACCTTTGGACACAGTAAGGCAGGAGACCTCCCTGAGATCAACACATTATACAAGCATCTCTGGCTGCCTAGAAATATTCCTTAATAGTTAGCTGCCTGTAAATAACTTCCAGACATAAAGTTTTTTTTAAAGGAAAGGTTATTTGAAAATAGCAATTATTTATAATAAAGTAATTCGCAGCCACACTAAATTATATTTTATCATCAAAATTAAACACTGTGAAGATTGTGGGTTGCAGTCAAATATGAATGGGAATATCAAGGGACGAGGGTGTCTTGCCTTACTTCTCAGTCATGGGGAGTAGCAGACATCACATATATTGGAACAAAAGTTTGTTTCTATAAGTTGTTTGGAAAACAATTTCCCATCCATGAATATGTCAGCTTCCCTTAAATAGGAAGTAACTAATCATATATAAGACACGGCACATGTTATATCTGTTGCAGGTGATGAGTAAGCACTTAATGGATAAATAACTGAATATGTAGGGAATAAATGAATGATTTCATGGGATCTGCAAACTCAGCCAGAATAATTGTTATCAAATTAACTGGATTTTCACAATGAAAAGAAGAAAAAAAAAACCTCAGCAAAAAGAAATTCTTCACTGTGGTTTCAAGTGAGTCTTTATGCTTTTCAACCCAATGCAACCAGGATGGTAAGATAGAGAAAATTAGTTGTGCAAATCCTCAACCCTAAGGTCCAATAGAGATAGGTTTCTAATCATGCTGAATCACTATGTTTAATCTGAAGTTGATTAAAAACAGAATCCTTGAAAATCATAAAAACAAAATGAAACCCCTAAAGCTGTTAGTGAATGAGACAAGAACACTAATGTTCACTCGAGGCTGGTGCTCAGCCTCCATCCTATTAGATTTTGGGATAAGTGCTAAATGCTTTTGTTATTTAGTCTATCTTCTTCTTACTGAGAAATCTTTTAAGGCCAGAGAAAAGTATAATATTCTATATAGTAAGCACTTCTTCCTAAGCAATAGAAACCATTTTTACATATAAATGAAGAACTATTAATATTGGGAAAAGTAAATTACTCATTTGTACCTATCTGTGTCTGTTAAAATAGGGAATTAATTCACATTTATACTTTAAATTACATTTTACAGGTTTTAATTCACAATAATAAAGTATTGTTTTTAAGAGAAATATCCTTTGATACTAATTTGCATTCAGTCTTAAGCCAAATTAAGCATCTACTGGGTTCCAAATAAAAGAGCCAATTAAAGAATTCATATGATAGATCCTGCCAGTGGCGTTACTTCTTCTGTACAACCTCTAAGGTCTAAATTCTTAAGTTGTTATAAATATACTCTGCAAAAATACCTTACATCTAATTAATATACTTTGTCTATGTGTCAACCAATCAATTAACTATTTAAAGTTTAGTACAGTGATTGCAAGTAAACAATGGTTCTTGTTTCAGAAATTATAATTAGATCTGGAGACGAGATTAACAAGATAATGAAACAACTATTTAAAAAGACATTATATAATTAGATGGTGCTTTAAGAAGGCATAGATTATAATTATAAAACTTTAAAGAAAGTTGATCCAGAGAAGCTGGAAAGGTTAATGAATATATCTTAATCATCTTTGTTTTGTTGTTGTTTGGGGCAGCTATTTATATACTGTTGGTAAGTTTTGTAAAAATGGGTTATTATATTGGGTTCCTTCTTTTGGCAAATAAATGAAGATCCAATGAAGAGAATAATCTCAATGTTCCAACACTAGACTATGAAGGGATTCAAAGCCAAGGCTGCCGAATTTGTGAGTCTTTAAAACATTGCGGTGATGCTGCATAGTGAGTTTGATAAACTTTTATGACTGGCAACTTTACCACACAGAGAAGCAAGGGTATCCAAGCAAAGAGCACAGCAGGAGATACAAAAGAGCAGGAATATATTTTCCTTCTCATCTCAAACATTTATGAAGCTCACGATATGTGCTGGATATAATGGTAGAAAAAAAAATCAATGAAAAACAAAGTAGTCACGATGTCTGCCTGCATGAAGTTCAGACTTGGGGAGGAGAGCTTTAAACAGTGAGTACAATAGATATACAATTGCAAGTGATATAGTTAGTGCAGAGAAAAGTTTATGTTCCCATGAAAGTGCAGAAAATGCAATCTAATAACGAAACTTAGAAACAGGTGTATGTAATAAAACACGTAACATACATTGTAGAGCAATATACAGAAAGCCATATTTTAGGTGGTAAAGATTGACTACAGGGTAGAATAAGGGTAAATAGTAGAAGAAAAGAAAGACAAAAGAAAAGTTTTCCATGATCAAACTAGAATATATAATTAGGAGCCATTTTAAGCAGACACTCCTGTGATTATGTCAAAGTGACAGGGATCCAGGTGTTCTATGCTCTGACCTGGGATTTACTGTATTAGTTCATTTTACAACAACCATGCTATTTTTATTCTCTTATTCATGGGTGGCTTAATCTTTCTCAGTGATCTAAAAGAATATTTTAGGCTGAGTAATTAATAAATGACAGAAATTTTATTATCTTATTTCTTGAGGCTTTGATGTTCAAGATCAATATGCCTGTGGGTTGGAAGGGGTACAAGCTCCCGATGGTACATTTTATAAACGTTGTCATCCCTCTGAAGAGGACTCCCAACTGAACCACCTCTCCAGGCCCTCACTGCCTCAGGACATCGCCTCAGAGATTTGGACGCAGGGAGACACAGACAGCTGGGGAACCGTTTTCAGAGAAGTTGTTTTGAAAACCCTTCACTTCAAAAATAATGATTTCAGGTTTTTGAAAGAACTCCTGCCTTAATAACAATTTTTAAGAATAATGTGGTTGTAAAGATAGAAACTTTGTACTGAGATGGTTGTGGTGGTAATTTCCAAGAGTAAATTTTGCTGGTGTGTTGGGTGTGCGGGAAGAAACAGTCTGAGAGGTGGTACTGTGTGCTTTAGAGAGATGGCGGTTCCACTTTTACTTTTCATTCATTTGGTCAATAATAGTAAAGTTAGAAAGAAGACGATACTTATGCATAAATGATTTACCCTATGAAATTTTATTTTGAGTAGTGATTGACTGCACTACACCATTAGCAATGCCCATGGCTTCTCATGCTTTCAGTGAGGGAGTTCACTTCAGGCGAAGAGGAAAGTTCACATCCTTCATGGGGACAAATGGATCGCAACCAAGAGGTAGCATCAAAGTACTGAAAATGTTTGAACTGCAGCCTCTAATATAGATGATTTAAGAAAACAGTGAAGCTCTGAGCCTTCCGAAGAACAGTGAGGAAATGAAGCGCAGCGAGCGGAGGAGGGTGGTGAGAGGGCTGGAAGCAGAAGCTGCCTTCCAGGTGTGAAGGAGGAAAATGGGAGAAGAATGGAATTCATGTCCACAGAAAAAAAGAATAACTTTTCTACAATGTAGCAACTCCCACACTTTAAGAACCCAACACAATAGACATAAAAAGAGAGGAGATAAAGGCAGCAATTAAAATAATTGCCTCTATACTGTAATCCAAATATATTCTATGGCTGGGGAGCTAGCCGTCTCTTCATCAGAATAAGACACTTGAAAGTGGCTTTTAAAAAAGGCCTTGAAATATTTTGATTTTTGGTATATAAAATAGCTAAAAATAATGAAACGTTCTTGAGATGGCACAATAGTGAGGGGAGTTTAAATTTTGTTTTTAACTAGACCTTGTGAAATCCTGTGTCTCTGTACAAGCTGTTCGAGCAACTTCGGCACACCGGTTGACTGGCAGTGATGAACTGCAGGCTGTGAATTGTAATGCATTCTTACAAAATCTCTGTGGAGATTACACAAAGTGATACAAATAAATACCCACACTGTGGCTGTCTAATCACTGAGTCTCCCTATTATTAATTGCACATTTCCCTTAGAAATTAATTTCTTGGAAATATGTGACCCAAAATTTTTGCTTCACTGCTATCTTTATCAGAGAAAATTAGAGCTAGAGCCAATTTATCTCTTAAATTATAACTAAGGATAAATCATTTTCGCATAAAATTTCCTTAGAATTATCTCTGTTGTACAATTATCTTTGTATCTCCCAAGGTATGACAATCTTTTTTATTGTAAAGTTGAATTTGGCTTATTAATTTCATACTCTTCCATGTGGGTTGAGGATACCTCTGTCCCTATCCACAGTAGAGGTTGTAGAGTGACTTGATTTAGGAAGAAATCAAGATGCTGTTGACAAAATTCCTTCACAAGAAAGAACAGACCTTCAAACCAACACTCAAAAATGCATATATTTATTTTTCTTCATTTCTTTGTTAGAGAAAATGATGTTCCAATAAGTAATTAGGCTTATCTAATTCCTGAAGTGAAAACACATCTTAAAAATAGATGAACAATCAAAAAAAAATCTGTGGTCCTGGGTTAGCTCTAGGATAAAAAGAACAAATAACTGGAGATTTGCTAGCAAATTAAAGTGAGTCAGGGCTTTTCAGCGTCTGTGGGCAAAACTATACCTGCAAAGGATAAAGGATGTGATAATGAAGTCTCTTCCTTCCTTCCTTCCTTCCTTCCTTCCTTCCTTCCTTCCTTTCTTTCTTTCTTTCTTTCTTTCTTTCTTTCTTTCGTCCTTCCTTCCTTCTTTCCTTCCTTTCTTTTTTTTTTGTGAGACAGGGTTCCTCTGTGTAGCTTTGGTAGATGTCCTGGAACTCACTCTGTAGACCAGGCTGGCCTCAAACTCACAGAAGTCTTCCTGCTCTGGCTCCTGAGTGCTGGGGTTAAAGGCATGCACCACCACTTCCCAGCTCACACAAGTCTTTCTATTCTCTAAATTTTCAAGGAGTTAAACTGGTATGAAATTCAACATTTTGATATCTATAGTAGTGGGATTGTGAAGGAGTAAGTGAATAAACACTAGATGTTGCTACATCCAAATGTTGGCAATCATCCTAAATGTACAAAGGACAGGATGGACCCCAAGGCACAAAGGAGTGGTGTGACGAACATGGTTCTAGAAGACGGCAGAGAGGATGGGACTGGCCAGACAAATGGATGGGTAAAGGGCAAAGGGGCTACTGGGAAGGGGAGGACCATGATACCTTAGTGAGACCAGGATGCCTGTTAGAGCACAGAGATTTTCCTGACTTCAGGATTTCTCACTATAAGTAACTTTAGGTTTTTCTGCTGATCCTATTATTAGAATTTTAGTTTCTTTGAGTCTCTTTTGTTCTTCAAAAGGGGGATGGTTATATTTCTCAAAATTATGAGATAATACAGATTTTTGAGGCAGAGTAAGAAATCCTGTAAACTGTGAGAAATTCAAGTTGTGTCTGCCCAGAATCTATACTTCTCTATTCAGATGTAGCATCCTGGTTTCCATTCACACTCTCCTTCCCCTGGAAAAGGGATAAGTTGTTCACGTGTGCTCATAATACCAAAGTAGGCTAATGATTCGAAGCCAGGCGTTTGCTTTGGTGCTGGTAAAGAATAGCAGTCTTTCTGATAGTTTTCCAGGCTGTCTTCCAGCCATCCTGACTTCTCAGTCCCTTTGAGATAACCTGACAGAGCTGCAGGAACACGTAAACAAAAACAGGGAAGAGTCTGAGCACCAGCCTTCCAGCGCCTGCTGTGCACACACCCTGGGTTCATCTAACACGTGATCAAGGTTATAATTTCTTTAAGTTGTCTTTAGCTTAGTCTTCTGCCACTCACAAACAAAGAAGTCCTTTTTATAGTACCATTTTCTTTATTGTGATCTTTTACCAAGTTGAGCAAGGGAGAGAATGAGGAATATCTGTTCAAAGACTGATTTTCCCTAGCTCTGCAGCACTGAGAATCCTTTAACTCCATCCTTCATTCAAAGCATTCTAAATACCATGTCTCTTAAAAGCAGTTTCCATATGCTGCTGTCTCAAAACAGGAGGCTTTGGGTTTGGACAAATGATCAACCAACCCTTTACCTAGTTTCTACAGGTAAACTTTAGTCATGCATAGAAACAGACTGTGTTTGATGCTGACTTCTGTTGGCCAGTTTGAGCGGCAAGTACCTTTCTGCCAGGGCTCCTCACCTTAACTATTAAAACTCAACCCTGGCTTGCCCAGGCTGACCACTCTATTATGGACTTTTCTGGTCATTTGTTCCTTCCCACTCTCTGTATTCTTGCTTATGCACTTTTAGCCATCCCATACTTATAACTAACATCTGGAATTGTGGACTACTCTACTTTTCCAGGTACTAAATTTGTGGTTTTACTTCCTATATCCTCAGTGCCAGTTGAAGGAGGCTAGGCTAATTACCAAGGAGGTATGTCTCACTCATGGCTAGAATGGCAATGAGCTTTCTAATCACAATGCCATGCACAACTCTACTGCACACCCTCTCAGAAAGCTCTAATGTTTATGTCTCCCCTTAAGCAGTGTGATGAATGACTCAAGGAAGACGTAGCATTATCAACCAACTCATCATACTTTAGGAATTAATGGTCATGCATAAATATAGGCTAAACAACTTTTTCTATTTCAGAAGAAGCATATCTCTGCCATCTGAAACAAACCCTTTGATATAATTACTCTCTAATTATTATGGAATTTTAATCTCATCGTTGGTGCACAAAAACTGCTTTCAAATGTTGGAGAGACGTGAAATAAAATATTCACATTCTGGATGACCCCCAAGGAGCATACTAAGTGGAAATGAGAGAGAGAGAGAGAGAGAGAGAGAGAGAGAGAGAGAGAGAGAGAGAGAGAGAATATCAGTTTAGTATAAGAAAGAATATTTTCAATTCCAAAACTAACTCATTTTAGTAGTTGGTGATATTTCTGTCACTCTGGTGAGCATCAGTGAGTTAACAAGCACAGGGTTGAAATATCAGTGCTCAGCATCCAGAAAACTATTTTAGCCTGGAACAAAGAATCTTCTATTTGAATGTATGAGTCTCTAGTCATGAGCCCCTCTCTGAGAGTCTTGGGATACTTTTCTTTATGTTCACTTTCTGCATCATGAGCAAAACTTCCATCTGGTCTACCATTTGGTCTATCCTGACAATCTGGAGCTCCTAAGTGCAGCTCATTGGCAGAATTGCTTTAAGTCTCTAAGGAGATTTTCCCCTGCTTCTGCTATGACTAATACCATAAGGATTTTTGCTAAATTTTCTTATTTTCATCTGACTGATTACAAAATGTAGCTATGCTGGCTTTCTAGAGAGAGAAAGTACTTCCTGTGAATTGTGAAAGTTTCTCCCTGACCTAACAATTTTACTTCTACTCTTGTTTTTTTCCAGGGTGGTGGCCTCATTTATGAGCATCTAGCTATAAACTTAGTTTTTGCTAGTATTATTTTTCCCAAACTTAAATATTCATAGCAGTGTGAGTATTCTTTTCTGAATAGGTTTTATTTTCTTTGTTGGGAAGACAAATGTGTGTGTAGGAAACATATTCTGCAGCTGGGAGGATTTCAATAAAGAAGGCTAACTGAAATTGTTGGGAGATTAACGTTTTTTCCCTTCATAAAAAAGAAAGATTAGACATGTTTCCCTAGAAAGAAGACAATTAATATGGATATTGAAACTATAAAGTGTTAATAAGATGAAGGGGAAATTTTCAATTTATTCTGAAATATTAGCTTGTTCACAGTTACTAAATTTGAGAAGTTAGTCTTTATAATGCCATTCTTTGTGAACAATGCCTTTAATTTCACAATGTTGTCTTCATCAGACCATCTAACTCCAGTATCATATTGTGGCATACTCCATGAATCACTCTATGTGACAATAATCCAGAAAGAAAACCTTTCTGAGTGCTCATGCCTAACGAATAAAACCCCTATCAATTTAAAATATTAATTTAAAAAGATGATAGAGAGTTGAACAAATGATGCCTTCAAATTTCTCTCCTTTCACGGAGGGTTCTTTTCATTTTTAAAATCTCTGCGTTGAGCAAAATGTTGGGGTTAGATGTGTGGGGAATGCAACTTCTGAGAAACCGTTCACCACACTCAAAGCTAACACAGCATCAAACAACAGCTGCTGCGTGGGATTCACCTTAGGGAGAGATTTTTCTGAGCCCTGGGCTCAAGCTCCTGCTGCGTCATGGACGGCGCAAAACAATTTCCTTAAAAACAAGGGGCAGTGGTTCACAGGTTGGCTTGGAAGTGAATGAAAACGTTATCTCAACTAGGGCATCCCTTTTTGTAAGAAATAATTTGCCTAGCTTTGATACTAAATGTGCATTAATTTTACTACTTTGTAGATACAAGCCATAATTAAACTTCTCTAAAGGACTGGTTTTATGGCCAAGTAAATATTCAACCACCAGACATTGGGAGGGACAAGGACCACGGAGCTGCGAAAAGTGGAAAGAGAGTTAATTGGCGTGGTTCCACCTCACCAATGTTAATTGGCTTCTGGTGGGCCACTCTGTGCTCATGGTTATATTAGAGCAGTTTTGGTTGCTGGGCAGCATCAGTATTTGGGAGGATAGCATATGTCCTGAGAAAGTGAGTAGAAAAAGAGAAATAATTGGCATATAGAGCATAAACTTGGATCATGCAAGATAAAAGTTGTTTTTTTTAAGTTTAAAATAAAGCTCTGGGATTTCTATGTTGAAGGCTGAATTAATCTTTGTAAGAGATCAAAGCTTGACACTGACAACCCGTTCTAAGGATGAATTTCATGAATATAATTCAGAGGTCCCCAACTAATATTTTTAATTTTAAATTGATTAAAATTATGCCAGAAAACACAGTTGTTGCTAATGCATATAGGAACAAGCAATAGAAATATACACTTCTTTAGACTTGTATAAATAATTAAACATCTCAGGTTTTGGTACTCAGTAATCGTAAATGTATGCAAAGTAATACAAACTTTTAAAAATGTAAATAAAAAGGCAAAATCGAACAAGCAAAACCAAGTGAAGACTCTCTCCTTAACTTGAGTAAATATGCATTGAAAGATATTCATGACACCAAATTCTAAAGCCAGAAATCTCAATAAATGTTCCAAATCCAGATACTTTTAAAACTTGACATATTAAGGAGGAAATCATCAGCATGCCTGATGGAGTGTGAGCGTACCAAGTTCCAACAGGATACCCAAGACACAAATGGAGCCTTTGCCTCCTCTGCATCCCTTTCTCCCGATGGCTTCCTTCCATGCACGAACGTTCTATTTCCTCAGTATCCAACTAAGGTTTACCTAAGAGCTATTGTCTTCCTCCATCTTGATCAGGAACCACAGCGACCTATAAGACGTTGCTAGAGTTCTTGACTAGGTCACCTTTGCCTTGCATAAAGTACTTTTAAAAACTCAGGACATATACCCAGACTATTCTTTACTCTGTTCCTTCCCTTTTAGATCTATAGATGACACTTTAAGAATCAGAAGTAACTCTTTCTCATCTCATGGGTCCAGAACTTTCTCCATGCCTTTTCTTTTGATTTTTTAATTTTGTGATCACCTATTTTATTTCTAACATATTATTTTTATTTGTTATTTAGGAATTTCACACAGTGGAATTACTTGTGAGGGTTTTTTTTTGTATTTTTATTGATTATTTGGGAATTTCATCCCAAACTCAATAGCTTCCCAGTCCTCCCAGGCCCATTCCATCAACTCTTATGCCCTCCCTTCCCCTGACAAAAAAAAAATACATATGTATTTCCCATATGCACATTGGATCATGCCTTCTCTTGACTGGAATGTTCTCCCCACTTTCCTGTACTTCTATACCTAACCAGTTTCTACTTTCTCTTCTTATCTCAGTTTCTGAGCCACACTGACCTAGCCATTCTTTGGGATTCTCAAGTGTCCTGCAAATACATCGATCACAGCAGTTTTGATAGTAACTGAAATTATCACTTCCTAAATCTAATCTTATTTCTGACAACGAAAGACTTAAGGCATTGCCAATTAAAATTAAAATCCCGTTGGATTCTAGATACTTGTTGTTTTAAAAATATTCAACCACTTGAATAAAGTGAATTTAATTTTTTAATTTTTAAATAGTTTGCCTCAAGAAAAATGTCTGTTCATAGGTAAAGGGCTCCAGAGCATGGTCTCAACAGACTGGCTTACTGCCTGGAACCAAGTCAGGGCTTCGCCGGAAGCAAAGCGTGATCGTTCAGGCGGTAGGCATTGTGGCACGTGCGAGTCCATGCTCTTTCGTACGAGATTTATTTAATTGTTATTGTGAAAAATAATATGATTTGGTTCAGTAATCTTAAACAAGCAGTACATTTCTGCTGCTGTATTCCTAAAGTCCTCATCATCTTATGTTTTCAGCCTGGGGGACACAAACAGAATCTTTCTACTCCAAAAGAAGGGTCCACATGACCCCCCTATGCATCAACTCTCCAGAGCTATCCTGTGCCCGACATTCCCTGTAGCTCTCAAGTAAGTCATTTTACGTTATAAATGCAGTAATTTCATCTCAGCATACCAGTATAATGCCCAGAAGACAATTTTCAAACAAAGGAAGTATAGATTATACCAAAGATGGACAGATGGATTTTTCTTATCTATTAATGATGGACTATATTTATCATGTCCTCTTTGTTTTATATTTTGTAAATAAGATGCAATCTAAAATTAATACAGAAGAGTTATTTGAAAGGTTCTGAAGGGTTTTAGAGTATTTGCATTTTTAGGAAAGGCTATTTCAGAATGGAACACTACAGAATGTACCCTCGACGTGTCTCTGAGTGACTCACTCACACCCTCTCCACCTCATTTACGGAGTCCGCCGATAAGAAATACTCCTTACTTGGTGTTGTGTGTGTCAATGGTGTGGAAGAGCTCGTGTAGTTCTTCTCCACTGAGAACTCCATCTGCAAAATACGCTTTAAATTCCTCAAAGGACAGTTTTCCGTCATCTGAAATAAGAACACACAGAAAAGAAGCAAATCACTTCAACCTCATGTGCTGGTCTACTCATGGATTTCAAACTTAGTCCAAGTGTCCATTCTTGTTTATCTATGTATGGCACACATAATACACACACATACATACATACACACATATACACACATACATACATATATGAGCACCCAGAAAGAACGGAAAAAAAGAAGGAAGGAATGGGAAAGAAAGAAAGGAAGGAAGGAAGTATGGAAGGAAAAAGAGCTTGAAGTATTAAGAAGAAAAAACTTGAACATCTCTTCATTGGATAAAGCACACCGACGAATGCACTGATGTTTATCTTTCTGGTTTTGAGTCATTTTGGTTGGTTTATTGCCATCACAAAGTTTAACCTTTAAGGAGGCTTTTACCTAATCATAGCTAATGATATCCACACAACAGCATGAAGGGCCAAGCAGATGTTTCACTTTCAGGACACCAAGCCTACACAGAATCTAGCAGACCACAGGTTAAAATACTAGATGCTTAACAAATATGTTTTTGATTGAATATTCACAAAGCATATGAGTTACTACAATTTAACAAACTCTGTTCATTGCTGTACTCATTAAACTAGTGAGTGCTTTTAAAGCCAAACACATTTTTCTTATTTGAGACACAACAGCAAAACACAATAAGACTCTAATAGAAGATAAAATGTACAGACATAACTATTTTTGCACAGCTGGAAACTGTAAATTCAATAAGAGACAGATGCACTTTAAAAATATGGGAATTTGGGTAATGGGTGCTTTTCACTTCTAAGAATGAGGGGCAGAGTTAGTACCATTTACACCTGACTTTGAATAAAATCTCTGGGCAAGCATAGATGAAAAAAACCTAAATTACCAACATGCAAAATATCTATTTAGGGCGCAGAAGCAACATCTCTGAAGGAATGAAGGGTACCCAAGAGAGGGGGAGCATCCTTTCTACGCAGTCATTTCTCAGATTTTTCAGAGAGGCTGCCAAATGACTCTAAGTGATGGAATAAGCCTTTGCATTTATCACACAGGAACTCAGATCAGAGAAAGAATCATAATCTTGCCCAAAATCATAAAACTCCTCACTAAGATGAACCAACAATACTGCAATGAACAAAATAGAGTCCTATCATTAAAAAGAAAGTATGATTTCATAGGACTAGACCATCAAGATTATTTGGAGCACTTTTCCAACAGATGGCCCCAGACTGCCTGAAGTACTATTTAAATGCTGGTTCCTGGGTGCTGTTCAAAGAGCTCAGAGTGTAGGTCAGCAAGATGGATGGTTTGTAACAGCCTGTACAGCTTCTCCTTGCATTACACCCAGGAGGTATTACTCTAAAGGAGACAGCAGGCTGGAATTACTTAATTCTTCAGTAAAGACTTAACGGGTGGGGTATTTTTAAGATCCTGGTTTATGAGACACAGATCCTTGAGATATTTTAATTTTCATTTCATTTTGCTTTTTCATTTAACAGGCACAACATGCCAAGCTTCTGCTTCACTGTTACTAACAGTGAACAGAGCAGGCGTGGTCATCCAGGTGATAAGAGTCTAGGTCTGGACCAAGCATCCTTGACCCGAGTGACCTCCTGGGCCAGGCAGCCCCAGGCAGCCCCAGGTCACCTCACTGGCTTCTCTATTGTCCCAGCCATGCTTGTTTCTCAGTGCGTTATGGGAATTTACCCCATGCAGCCTATTGCACACCTGGATGTGCATCTTTTCATTCTGACAAAGAAAACCTAGATCCCAACGTTACAAAGTAAGGCTCTGCTTATTAACAAACAAACTAATTAGTTAAGAAGAAGAAGAAAAAATAACTAGAATGAACATGCCATTTCCTCTGTTGTTGCTGTGCTGTGCAGAAATATGACCTTGTAAAATGGTTGTGGGATATTTCCTACGGTGACCCTTTACTAGTTCTCGGGCAGGTTGAGTCAGGTGAACCAGTTCAATTAGAACTGGGGTTTCCTGTGCTTCCTCTGAGGTGTGCTGCTTTAGAACTAGGGGGAAAGATTTCAAGCAGTAATGCATGTTCTATAAAATAAAAGCTTTTGCTAGCAAGTGCCCTGAGAAAGAACGAAAGAAAGAAAGAAAGAAAGAAAGAAAGAAAGAAAGAAAGAAAGAAAGAAAGAAAGAAAGAAAGACAACAAATCTCCTGTTGGCCAATAAAACCCACATAGAATAAGAGAATGTAAGCATTAAATTGCAGTCCTGGCTTGAAGAGTGGAAAGCGTGTGTTGAAAGCTGTTTTTATCACATGCAGGATTCTAGAAAGTATCCATGACAGGCTGCCACACTGTAAAACAAGCAATCGCAAAGAATTCCTTTCGAGTAGCTCTAGACTAGTACTAAAATGTTAAACAAAAGCTTAATAGAAAGAGTGAAAAATCCCCTTGTGTGATTCAGTATTAATAAGGCAATTATATTTTTATTAATATATTTTGTTTCAACTTCAGTATTCCTGCTGAAATCTTCTTTTGAAGTGGAACAAAACAGTAAGAACTTGGCTTCAGTTTGGCTTGGCTAGCGAAATAGGCATGCCTTCAGAGGCCACCTTCCTCCAGTGACAAGGCTTCACTTTTACCACCAGGGTACACGGGCTTCTCAACCTTGCTTTTAGAATTATGCTCTTCATCTCAGCCTGTCCTGAACATTTTGACCTTCTCAGCTTCATTTATTTTAATTTTTAATTGAATTTGTTCTTTGGCATCTTCACAGTGCATATAATGAATTCTGATTGTTCTCATTCCTACTGTCTCCCATCTTTTCTCTTCCCTACCAAACTCCCTCTTCCTGGGTACTTTCTTTCCCACATTCATGTCTTCCCATTTTGTTTGTGTCCCTCTGGGTTTTGCCAGGGCCATCTGTGTAACTTTGGAATTGGAACTATGCAATGGAGTCTGGCGAGTACACCGGTGGTCACACAATGGTCCAGAATTCAGCAGTAAGGAGTACGGCCCCTGAGGCGCAGAGCAGGTAATCTCAAAGGCTGGGAGTTAGGACCACACTGTGAGCGCCCTGTCTAGAGGATGGGATTTTGCTGCCCTCCCGCTATCTTTCAGCTCTTACATTCTTTTCATTCCCTCTTCTGCCCCGTTCTAGGAGCCTTGCAAAAATTAGGATGACATGCTTAGGGCCAAGCCCTCTTTCTATTCTCAGCATCTTGGGCAGCGAGTCTATGCATTCACTGCCATTCCCTGCAAATAAAAGCTTTTCTTATTAGACTTGTGAGTAGTCTTAGTTCAGGAATATAAACAGATATTGAGAAGGCACAGTGACACTTTGTTTAGCCAACCATCATTAGTACTTTCCCTCATATGGTCCATGAACTTCTAAGACATGGGCTTCCCTTATTTATTAACATGTCTCATACAATCTATTTTGATCAAACTTTCTCCTCCCCCAACTCCTCTCAGATCCTCCCTACCCCTACCTACCCACATGACTTCATGCCCTCTCTCTCAAAGACCCAGAAAAATGAAACAAAAAATTAAAAACAAAAATGCCAAAACAAAACAAAAAGTTCACAAAAAATGTAGAGGTTTTCGTTGTTGCTGTTTGTTGGGTGTTGGTGGTGGTGGTGGTGGTGTGTGTGTTGACCAACTGTTGGGGCCCATCTCAGTGATACTCCTTTGGAGAAAAAGCATTTTCCCTCTGTCGGTGGATATCATTTGCAAATAGCTTCTTGGTTAGAGAGGTAGAACCCTATGTCTACTTCCCCGCTGGTGCTGGGGCCCCATCTGACTTGTGTCTGTGACATTCTTGTGTTTGCTACCACAGCACTGTGAGTTCATTGTGCAGCCTTGTTCTGGATACACTGACCCACTGGAGCCACCCAGCAGCTCAGATAGTTTCCGTCTTTGTCTCCTCTTCCCCACAGCTCCTGAGTTGTGAGGTCGGGAGTGGTTGATGGAGCCATGTCCTTTAGAACTGAGATCTCCAGAGTCCCTCACTCTCTGCACATTGTCCAGTTGTGGGTCTCCATGGTAATGCCCATCACCTGTAAGAACCTTCTCTGATAACAGACGAGCAATGCGCTGATCTACGCGAGTAGCAGTATGCAATACATAGATTTTTTTTTTAACCTGGCTTATAGTACCAGGCATAGGACCCTTCTGTGGAGCAAGGCTTGTATCTGAGTCAAGAGTAACTGGTTACCCTTATGATGGTTGGCCACACTGCACATGTAAGCACATTTTGCCTGGCAGGTTTGTGTTATAGTTTACTGAGTTCATTCCTGGGTAAGACTATTGATGCCTTGTCTCCCCTAGAAGCCTGTACAGAAATTTCTGATATTTTGAAAGCTAGCCAGCAACTCAATTCTACATAATTTCCTCAATTCCTTGCAATCATGATATGTGATATCTTCAATAATAAGATTTTGTCATTTAGTTCTGTTGTTGGGGTTTCTGTCCCGCCTGGTTCCCACAGTCGTTAGGTCCCAAAGAAATCACACAGAGGTCTACACTAACTATAAACTGATTGGCCCAATAGCTCAGGCTTCTTATTAACTCTTATAACTTATATTAGCCCATTATTCTTGTCTATGCTAGCCACATGGCTTGGACCTTTTTTCAGTGAGGCAGTCACATCTTGCTTCTTCTGTGGTGGGCTCACAACTGCAGAAAGAGCTTCCTTCTTCCCAGAATTCTCCTGTTCTCATTGGCCCACCTCTACCTCCCGTCTGGTTGTCCCACCTATACTTCTTGACTGGCTACTGGCCAATCAGCGTTTATTTAAAATATAATTAACAGAATACAGACTATGGTCCCACACCATAGTTCTAGTGGTTGGCCAGACAAAAAAGCACAAAGTTGTATTCTGAGGGCTCTGGGGGCTATCCTGACCAACAACTCCCTACGGAGGTGCCCCCATCTGGCACTGGGATTCTTGTTTAGTGTCTTGTTTCTAGAAGCAGCTTTACTTAGACATACCAGACATCTCCCTTCATACACTGGGCACATGGCCTTTCATTCCCACCTTTGATTTTGGTTAACTCTCCTATCCCTATCCCTCATCTCCTTAGTCCACTCCCTGTTAAACCCTTATGTAGAGGGAGGATTCTGCCTTGGTCTAAACTTATTTTGGCCTTATATTCCAAATTCCATCAACACTTTGATTGGAATGCAGTAGAGTGTTGCTTCTAAGAACATAGACTTTTTAAAAGAATGTTCCTACTTTTATACATTATTGCATTTAAACATAGTTTTGTGTCATTAAGTAGATAATACATTCTCACATCTAAAGAAGCAAAACAGAATAAAATGTATACACTGTGAATTCCCCATTCTCTATTTTCTTCCTATTTAAAATATTTTGTTTGATTTAAAAATTTTTGTGTCTATAATTTTTTGGGGAAAATATTTTTATATCTCTTCATACACGGCTTTATTTATTTTAAAGAAAACATTATGGTATTTGAACAGTCACTCTTCAGTCTTTATTTTGCATTTTTTTTAAATACAGAGAAAACTGAAGGGAATGTTAAAGTTAAGCTTATATCTCACCTGCATTTCCAAGGTTTAACATCGGGCCATTTACTTTTGCCCATAGCTTTTAATCTAACAGTTAATAACATCCTTGCCTGAATAAATTGCTGTATTGAGAAAGAACAGTCCTAAAGTAAATCCTGAGTTCTAAACTTGAATTGCTACTGACTAGTAGAGCACCTTCATCCATTCATTGATCCAATATTTATCAACATCCTACTGTGTGCTAAGCACAGTGCTTTGTGCTAAGAACAAGCCCTATGGATCATCTGACGGGGGTATAAGAAGGGAATAGAATAGCAGTAACTGTATGACAAGGACAAACCCAGGGAAGAAGAAGGATGTGAGGGGATTTAGAAAGGAAATTACTCTGATGAAGGGCCAAGGAATGTTTTCAAGTGACACTCCCATTAGACACAAATGGAAGCTAAAGGACAGTGAAAGGTCTCTACAGAGAAAGAATCTTCCAGGCAGAGAAAAATGCAAACAGCATAGCTAGCAAGCTAGAGAGGACATGGATCAGGACCTGCTAAGAGAAACCAGAATGCTAAGTCAAAGAGGATCTATCTGAAGGGAAGAAAAACAGAGAGGGGAAAGTAGGAGATGTTAGGGCTGGGGAGATGGCTCAGCAGTTAAAAGTACTGGCTTATTTTTCAGAGGACCTGGGTTCAAACCCAGCACCCATGCAGGTGGCTCAAAAATGTCTGTAACTCTAGTTCCAGGAGATCTGATACTCTCATACAGATAAACATGCAAGTATAACACAATTAAAAAAACACATATTTTAAAGTATGAGATGTTATAAAAATCATGGCAAAAGGTTTTGAGCATGCCAGGAGCAGCAGAGAGTCACTGCCATATTTGAAAAAGCCAGGTATTCTTGTAGTAAAGCGAATAAAGCTAAAGGTGCACCTGGTGATATGTAATTTCCAGAATGGAGAAAGAGATGAATGTCATATTGCCAGTCATTGAAAAAGAGACAAAAGTAGACAATCAACAAAAAGAATAGTCAAAGCCAAAAGCTACCCTCTTCCATGAAGTTGGAGATACCCATGGACAGAGTAGGGGCATCTAGTCAGTGAAAGGCTCATATGGGTCTATGATGTGATGTGTTCTGTATATGTGTTGTTTTTAGTGGTTGATGAATAAAGCTGTTTGGGCCAATGGCTTAGTAGAGTAAAGCCAGGTGGGACATAAGAACAGAGGGGGAGGAGATTGGGGAAGAGAGAGAGAGAGGGCAGAATCAGAGAGATGCCATGTAGCTGCCGATGGAGAAAGATGCACAGAACCTTACCCAGTAAGCTACAGCCTCATGGTGATACACAAATTAATAGAAATGGGTTAATTTAAGATGTAAGAGCCAGATAGTAAGACACCCAGGTCATTGGCCCAGCAATGTTGTAATTAATATAGTTTTTTTGTGATTATTTGGGTCTGATGGCTGGAACACAAACGAGCAGTCTCTGTTTACATAATGGCACCCAACATGGGGTCAACTACATCGATAAAAAACCTGCTAGAGCTTGGGAAGGAATTATAGACACAAAAGAACAGAGTTAAACATGGCTTCTTGGTAGCAGCATTTTCTCAGATGGGTTCTGTTTGCTAGATGCAAACACCTCTTCCTTAAGAGATAGCTTCCTGCTCAGTGCTGGAAGCAAAAACTGATGGCTTTTTAAGAGCCAGCTTTCTGCTTCATGCTGTCAGCACAAATAGCTCTAACTCTTTCAGGAGGACCTGCACTTAAATGGGGTTTGTGAGCAGCATGCCATGAGTTGCTTAACGGTGGCATAGACCCGCTCTGTCTCTGGAGCTGGGGTTGTGAGCATGGTTTGCAGAGGTGGTGAATATACCTCTGTCATATGGGACTGGTTGGAGCAAACAGGCAGAGCCATGGATGGTGCGGGAGAATTGTCTGTATTCTATCAATCATGATTTGAATGAACACTGATTGGCCATTAACCAGGCAGGAAGTATAGGCGGGTCAACAGGACAGGAAGTATAGGCGGGGCCATGAGAACAGAAGAATGCTGGGAAGGAGGAAGCCCATTCCTCCCCCATTCCTGTCCAGACCACTGAAGAAGCAGGATGTGACCTGTCTCACTGAAAAAGGTACTGAGCCATGTGGCTAACATAGATAAGGATAATGGGTTAATATAAGCTATAAGAGCTAATAAGAAGCCTGAGCTAATGAGCCAATCAGTTTGTAACTTATGGAGACTCTCTGTGTGATTTTCTTTGGGGCTAAATGGCTGCAGGAAATGGGCAGGACATAAAGCCCAACAAGCCGACCCTCATGTTACACATGGAGTTGGTCCTAGCCACGCCCACTTGGCATTTAATAAAGGGGAGCTCCTGGTCAGAAAATGATTACAGATATGCAGTAAAGACAGATTCAAACAGAAATAAACCTCTGAACAGGTCATAGTGTGTTTTAAAAATGTACATAGGCTTGGGAGAGAGAAGAAAAAGAGTACAGTTAAAAATAAAACAAAGTCTTTAAAGAGACAGTAAAAGTAATATAAAAGAGTAGAGACAGACATAGATTAAAGGAGTAAAGATAATAAATATCAAAAATAATAGAATAAAAAAGCCGCATAAAAATGAAATATACACAGAGAATCTGGATTATGTATATTATTGTGTTTTCTTTGAATTTTTTGACTACAAGAGACATTTGATTCTGGGAGCTGCTAAAATAAACCAACATACATATTTTAAAGGTATTTTGACTTCAAAATTTAAGTCTAAGGTTATGTTACTTTGAAAACCATGCTCTGCTTTTGTCTCTACAGTAGATGAGAACCTATGGATTCCTTCCAGGCTAATGTGGTTTGATGGAACAAGATCCTCCAAAAGGTTTCCATTAACCCTAAAAATACTATGCCCAAAAATCAGCAGGAAGCAGTTTGGAGAAAACAACACCCAAATTCCCAAAATGATTGTTTATAAATGTTTTTATTTAAAAGGGGATATGATATAGAAATGAATACTTTACATTGGTGTGGATCTTGATCTATTCATAGAAATTTAAGGTCAGTTTGGTTATATGTATATTTCTACTCTTGTTTACAGATCATTTAAAAATTACAGATTAATAGTTATTTATAATAGTTAAACTATAGTCATGTTAGTTAGGTTTTCTAGATGGACAGAGATATATGAAATGAACAGGTATTCTTCAAACCTTTCAAATACCTACAGAATACAGCATCTAAAAGGTTTTAAAAACTTAGATTTAGCCAGGTGGTGATGGTACACTCCTTTAATCCCAGCACTCGGGTGGCAGAGGCAGGCAGTTCTTTGTGAGTTCAAGGACAGCCTGGTCTACAAGAGCTAGTTCCAGGATAGGCTCCAAAGCTACAGAGAAACCTTGTCTTGAAAAAAAAAACAGAGCTTAGACTTTTTTTCTTGACAGTGAGACATGTCTGGTTCTGGCAGTACCAGTTACTTCAGAGAGTTTGATGGGCATTGAAGAAACTCGTTATGGAATTTGCATTTGGGCAAGAAACTGCTTTTGCCTAGAATGCTTAATGTTATGCTGTATGAATTGGACATGCAGGACCCACAGAAAAATGACTGCTGAACTTGCCTAAAGATGAGACAATCCTTCAGGGTTCCTGCTACATGAAAGAGTCTGCCAGACATTGTGCAGGACATAGAAGAAAGGGACTGACAAACTGCCAATGTAGGGAAAACAGTCTTTCAAATTTCCTGCTTCATGAAAAAGTCTGGCAGATATTATGGACCTATAGACTGAAGATGGATGCCCCAATGTTACAAAAGAACTTTGGGTGACTGTCCAGGCAGTGAGATGTCTATATCAATTCTAGATTTTTGGAAGTTGCTTACAATGCACTTCCTGTTTATTTAGGTAATATTGTATTCTTCTGGGATCTTTGGAGTTGAAGACAGATAGTTATAGTTTTCCATGGTTATGATAAAATATTAAGATAGTATAATTAAATATAGTATAATTAAATATATTATGTTATAATATATTATATATAAATAAAATATAATTAATATAGTTTCTGTGTGATTATTTGAGTCTGGAAAGTGAATGAGCAGTCTCCTTTTACAGAGATAGAGGCTTGAGATGTGTGTTTAGGAGTTACCAACACAAAGTAATTGGGGTTCCAGAATTGAATCTGTCACCCCAGGGAGAATGACAGCCGTGAAAATTCAAAGAGCCCAGAACAGACTTCAGAAAGGGGAATTTTCAAATTGTAAATTTCATAAATGCTGGACCATTATGACAATTAACTGTAAGGCCAGAGAGAATTCTTCATATGGGACCTAGCACACACAAGCTCTCAGTAATGGAAAAGAAGAATTTGACATAGCACAGCAAACAGAGACCATTCGTGCAATTTCTTAGTTCTTATTTCCTGTTTTTCCTCAAAAAGTACTTACTGGAAGATTCTAAAATTTTTTGGGGTGTGGAGGTGAGATAATAAACATTAACACCAGAATCTAAATCAATTCTAAGGAATCATCTGAATCAAGAAGACAATGCAATAGTGTTATCAAATTTTGAGGAGGAAAATTACTTACAGCATGAATTCTGTGCAGAATTTTACAATTATGTTTAAGGGCAAGATGAATAAATTTTTAGTGGTGAGATGTTTCGAAAAATGTGAAAATAAAGTACTTACTGAATAAAGACAAAAGGTGGCAGGGGTTGGCATTCCATTTGATTACTCTCTCCCTACCTACCAGAGATGGAAACACTTGCAAATGATTATTTAATGATATTTTAATTTATTTCCCTAAACAACAAAAACTGGCACTTCTTTCCAAAGATAAGAAAGAAAGGAGTTGGGGAGAAGAGGACAAAGAAAGAAGGAAGGAAAGCAAAGTAGCTGTTCAAATAGTTGTCCAGTGTCTCCCCCAGGTCACAGCCACAGACGGAGCCTGAACTCAGCCTTGGATCTCCTCCATGGAAATTTAAATCTAGTTTTCTGATCACTGAAAACAATTCTCTAAGTTTTTATGGATCTTCATTCATGTGTTTCCTGAACATTTTTGAAGGCTTTAAATATTGTAGTTTATCAAAAACAAAACAAACAACATGATCACCCGTCAACAACAATAGTCAAATATGTGGTACAAAATGAACATCTCAGGAGGATTGCCGAGTCTCACCGAAAGAACTGGTTATGCTTTGCAGGGGCTCCGAGAAGATCAGAGAACACCCAACTAATATGGAATTCATATTTAAACATATCAGATATTCCAAGGACAAGGAGAAAGTTTATCATGGAGAAAGCATCAAGATAAACATTGACTGAGGACCATGGGTGAGTGTACAGAATAGTGGGCACAGTGGAAACCAGGCAAGTTGTAAAAGGGTATGGAAATATTTAAAGTGTTTGAGGAAAGCATCATGACATAGTATTCTATATCCAGTACACTATGCTTCAGCAGTGAAAGTGAAATCAAGATCTCCATAGGCAAACCAAACAAAATAATTTGCTGCCATTGGAGCTTCTGTTAAAGAAATGTTAGAAAATGTTCTTTAGGAAGAAGGAAAGATTGGTAATGAGTTTAGAGTTATGTAAAACAGCATCAGAGAAAGAAGCTACAGAAACTGAATGACTCTGAGGGATGACCATATGAAGCAATAATACCAAAAGCATGTCCATGATCACAGCAGATTGGTAAGTGAAATGGATTGTATCTATTTGATAAAGAACATCATCCATGATCACAGCAGATTGGTGAGTGAGATGGATTGTATCCATTTGATAAAGAACATCATGAAGAATTGGGCATGTTGGTTAAGACACCCCTATTACCTATGAGGGGATTCGGTGTTATTTCAAGGTAGATACATTATTTTAAAATATAAGACCAGAGAGAAAGAGAGAGAGAGAGAGAGAGAGAGAGAGAGAGAGAGAGAGAGAGAATAAAAGTAGTACGTAGGACAAGGGAGGGAATAATGGGGGATATGGGGTAGAGTTAGTCAAAACACATTCTATGCATGTGTAAATAACCCACTTTCTGACTGGATTTAAGGCCTGCTCCACAAGATGAAACCCATACCTGGCATCATTTTGGAGCCAAAAATCTGTGGTTAAACTAGCCAAACACTATAGGGCAGAACCCACCAATCTCTAGTACTTTCCTATATGGGCTAAGTTTAAACTAGCCCCTAATAATCTATTGTTATGCCCATAGATTAGCACGTCTCTCCATCCTCATCAGAGAGGCTTCTTTATGCAGTAGATGGATATTTATTTTAGTTGGGTCTCTATTGCTGTGATAAAATACAATTGCTTTTGCAATTTAGGGAGGGAAGGATCTTACAGTTCCATCAGCAGCAGAAGCCAAGTCAGGAACTCCAGGCAGGACCATGGAGACAGAAAGTGAAGCAGAGGCTATGGAAGGGATACTGCTTACTGACTTGCTCCTCACAGTTTGCTCAGTCTGCTTTTCTCTGAATCTGAGGAGCATCTGATCTGAGCCTCCCATATCAATCACTAATCAAGAAAATGCCCAACAGACAAGCTTTTAGGTAATGAGATAGAGGCATTTTCTCTGTCAAGTTTCCTCTTCCAAGAAACTCTAGCTCAATGATTTTCAACCTTCCTAATGCTGTGACCCTTTAAGACAGTTCCTCATGTTGTGGTGACCCCCAACTATAAAATTAATTTTGTGCTGCTTCATTACTGTAATTTTACTACTGTTACAAATCACAGTGTAAATACCTGTGTTTTCTGATGGTTTCAGATGCATGTGTCTTGTGTCTCAGTGTCTTTCCTATTGCTGTAATTAAATACTCTGACTAAAAGCAGCTTACAGGAATTTTACATTTCCAGGTCATGGTCCGACATTGAGGGAAATCAGGGTAGGAACTCAAGGCAGGAATATGAAGCAGAAACCATGGAAATACATTGCTTACCAGATGGTTCTTTGACCCTCTCCCTTGCTCACACCTAGCTAACATGAATGGTGCTGCCCACAGTGAGCTGGGCACTCATAAAGCAATTGGCAACCAAGATAATAGCTCACACATACCCACAGGCTGATCAGATCAAGGCAATCCCTTAATTAATACTCCCTTCTCAGGTGACTCTAGCCACTTAACGTAGGTAGGACAAGACAACTTTCAGACATCCAAGTTCAGTTCTCAGAACCCATGTACAAAAAAATCTGGGCATGGTGACATACGTTTATAATTGTTTCCACCAATGAGGGGGCAGAGAAAGACATAGTTTCTTGGGTCTTAAAAATCACCCAGCCTAGCCTAATTGTTGAATCCCAGGCCAGGGAGAGATGCCATATCAAAAATAAATATGGCTAATGCTGGAGACATGATGCCTAACACATGCGGACCCTCCTCCCCTCCACAAGATTCTTTATATCATTTCCCGTTAATGTATTTTAAAATTTCAAGGTACCAATACTATGTAGAAAGTTCCCATGTACCCAACACCCAACTTCTCATACTATTAATATCTTACATTACTATGATATATTTGTTGCAATTAATGAGCCAGGGCTAATACATTATTTTTAGCTAAAGGCTGCACTTCTTTCTTACTTCTTTAGTTTGTTTCTAATGTTTTCTTTTCAGGAAGAGGAAAAAGAACCCAGAAAACATAAGAAGGTAAAATGGCTGACATGCAGTTAGGGGACATCTGGGATACACTCCTGGAGGCCAGTCTTTAAAGCTACCAAGTCAGATCTACCGAGGGCCTGTGTGCCTATGTAGACAGACCCTGCTTCTTCCCTGAATGGCCAATATACTGACTGGTTTTTATTGACTACTTGTGTGTCCTCTGAGCTGAGGGAACCTCAACCAAGAAATTGCTTCCCTCAGATTAGCCTGTGGGCATGTCTGTGGGAATCATCTTGATGGATGACGAATGTGGGAAGGTCCAGTCCACTGTGGGTGGTATCATCCCTAAGCAAGTAGGCCTGGGCTATATGAGAAAGTAGGAGAGACCAAGAAAGGAAGTAAGCTCGTCAGCTGTATTCCTCCATGGTTCTTGCCTCTATTCCTCAAAGATAGACTATAACCTTGAAGTGTGAGGTAAAATCAACTCTTTCCTTCCCAAGTTGCTGCTTTTGGTATTTATTGTAGTAACAGAAAGCAAATTAGGAAAGCTATCAAATATTTAGACACTTACCAGGAAATGGATCTGTTATATAAGAATATTTTCATTGTGCTGGGATTGTGCTGGGAATATTAAAAATACACTGAGAGAATGGGTGCATATTACTGAAAAAAATAAGGCATTTAATGTCACTTCTATTGAGAACTAACAATAACATTTTATGTGGGATTAGAAGAAACCAAATACACCCCAGTTGCTGAGGCTTTCAGATATGACAAATAAAGCATTTGTTACAGGAACATTTAATCATTCGTAGAGGACATAGATCCAAAATTAACAGCATAAAGCATACTCCATTTATCGACAGATTTCACAAGTGTAAAATAAATTTCATACAGCCGTAAGAGAGGAGAGTTCAACTCCCAGTTGGCTTGCTTCCCTTTCCCCTCCTCCTCACTGGCATCCCTAGTTGATCGTCTCTGCTTTTTCTCCAAGAGAAGTAAAGCTGTTCGTTTGGGTTCAATAGAAGCCATTATCCTGGGAGATCAATAGTCCTCTCTCACTAGACTGTAGTTTTATACACCCTACTCCATTCTCTCTCTCTCTCTCTCTCCCCAGTGGTGGTGGTGGTGGCAAGTGTGAACACGTGACTAGTTGGTCAATCAGAGAAAACTTTCAGATTTTTACAGAATCATCCTGGAGGAAAGTCCTCTCCTTTTTGTCCTACTGAGCTGGCGGCACACGGTTCAGGAGCTAGCTTGTGACTCCTGGTAAGAAAGCCTGCCTACCAGAAGACCAGCCAGAGGAAAACCACAACTTCGACGCAGAGATAAAGATACAGAATAGTTTCTCTGAAGGCTTGGATATGGATGAGCCTGAAGTCATACCAGCTCCTGGGTGTTTCAATGTTGAAAACTGGCAATTTCCCAACTTTAGTTAAACTATTTTTTTTTTACTTTAAACTGAATTGGTCCTAACTGAATATCCATTCTTGTTCTCCTAACCTCTACCCTTCCTCAGAGAATTAGTGCAGAACAATTATTACATAAGACTTCTTAGGCTACTCTGTGCCTGGGGACCTTTCTTCCCTGAGGTTTTCTACAGCCACAGGCTTATTAGTCACTGGATATCTTTGCATTGTTGGAGACAAAGTTCTTCAGTCTTCTGCAGGCTTATGACTCACCCACCGATGAGACACTGAGTCCCCATGGGGCACATCAACCCTCAGTCAGCCCTTCTCACATCACTAAAGGTTTATTATTGATTAGCTCCATTTTCTTAGATCCATGGAGAAAATTAAAGAGGAATCCATTGCGCTGCACAAATACATAGTGTACTCTATGAATATGAAGCCTAGCAGGAGTTCCGTATTGGTACAATCCACCTTTCATGGCGAATCTACAACTGAAGAGTCGTATCTTTAGGACCCACAGGGAATTAATGAAGGAAGCTGATATATTTTGATTATTCATAATATTAAGCACCATTCATAGGGATTTACCTTTCTTATTCTTCCCAATTACCACAAATTTTCTATCCTTACTTAAAAGCAAGGAAACAAGCTCAGAGAGATTAATTCTCCAACAACATCACACCCTAATAAATGAATTCTAAGATTTATATATCCCTTTCTCTTTGTATCCTCAAATACTAGGATGCTCTCTGGTACACAAAGGATGGATCAAAATATCTGGTGTATATGAAATCGAGAAAACAGAAAACCCAAGGTTAGTGTCTGACCTCTGTGGTTCCAGATCTCCATTGTACCATGCATCTTCAAACATGATGCCATCCTTTCTGTGAAATCTCATGAAGACTGTCTAGCATGTGGTAGGAAAATGTTTTACTTAGTTAGTCCTATTAGCACAACAATACTGTGGGACAACAGTCTTGTACCCTGTAAAGATTTGTCAGTTGTATTGCTTTAATAAAATGCTGACTGGCCAGCAGCCAGGCAGGAAGTATAGGTGGGGTGACCAGAACAGGAAAATTCTGGGAAGAGGAAAGATTCAGTCTACAGTCAACACCCAGACACAGAGGATGCAAGATGAGAATGCCTTGCTGATAAACGTACCGAGCCACGTGGCTAACACAGACAAGAATTATGGACTAATATAAGATGTAATAATTAGGTAGTGAGAAAGCCTGAGCTAATAGGCCAACCAGTTTATAATTAATATAGACCTCTGTGTGTTTCTTTGGGACTGAACGGCTGTAGGACTGGGTGGGACAGAAACCTCTGTCAACATGACAATTTCATTTGATGCATGAACTAATGTCCTCAAGAATATATAAAACTTGGTAATTTGCAGACTATCATATTCTAGAGCTTTATAAAACTGTTTACATGTAATGTAGAATGTCATAAGAAGTGCAGCAACATCATAGATGTTCATAGCAACTTCCATAAATAAAAGTGGTACAAACATTGCAAAGAATGAAGCTCTTACTATGGGGCTTTTGCTAGGTAGTCGCACCACCTATCTGGGTACCTAAACCAGAGAACAGAGTTGTACTTCCTGCTCCAGCTGCCAAGCACAAGTGCGTGCTGCTGAACTCCTTCATATTCCTCACTATCTCTTCAACTAATTGATTAATAATTGTTTTGCTAATTATGATTTAAGAATGTCACCTTCACTTCGTAGACACTGCTCTTTTACCACTGGTCTATTGATGCCTTCCATAGCCTTGCTCTGGTGGGTTTCACAGTGTGCTAAGTAGGAGACATAGACGCTCCCGTGGGACATGCGCACTGAAAAGTAATTGGAATTTGACAGTGGAACTCAAGACATGCACAGTTACTAGAAGACAGGGAACACAGAGGTGGTGGAAGCTTTCGGCTGGAGTCGCCGCTCACTGGTGGCCCTGTCCTCAGCAAGGAGAGGCTTCTGAGATGCAGCACAGGGGGCTAGGATCAGATGTTAAGTTCCAGACATCAGTGTGGAAACTGTTCAATGATGGGGAAAGCCTTGTTAACCAATAATCATTAAGAGGTGGAACCTAGTTTAGGCTTTCCGGGACTGGGAGATAAAAACCTGTGCACCACCCAGGTGCACTCTCTGTGTAGTTTCCCTCCTGGTCAATCAGAGCCCGGATCTTCCATGCCTGTGGCGTGAGTTTTCCCCTTATAATAAATAAAATATATTTGTCTATCTTTAAGCTAGCCTGGTTATTTCCATATCTAGGTAACAGCTACAGTTCAATAGATACTTTTCAGCTTGGGGACTTTTCTTCCTTATTCTCAGCTTTTATGACTCAGCTCTGGCTTCTTCACCTCCTTGGAATTACCTGGTCTCCTAAACCCTCAACATCATGACTCGCACTTTTCCTCAGCATTCCAGGCAAAGCCAGCCTTGTTTGCCTTCATAGCATCACAGCTATTGAGTAATGTTTATGACATACCTACCACAGACCAGGACTTACACATGCTGCTAGGCATAATGAAATGTAAAGGCACATATACAATTTTATATACAATTATATATACAAATTTATATACAATTGTATACAACTTTATACACACATATAACTTTATATATAACTTTAGATACAAATATTTATATTTATATAACTTTATACACACATATATTATGTATGTATATATATTAAAACCTTTATATAATTATATAACTTCACACAGACCAAGGGAACACATCCATAGATTAGCTGTACAATGTGTTAAGTATATGAGATACATGATACTATAGGTGAAAGAATATAAGATCATTGGGTAGAACATATTTATTTTTAAGTTTACATTTCTTATTTGTGACATCTTCATGTGATTTCATCTTCAACAGTCTCATGAGGTAAGCATATGGGTAAGTTTGTAGGTGTCAAAAAAATTGACAAATTGACCCTTATTTATAAATTCCTCTGCTGTCTTAGGGTTACCATTGCTGTAATAAGACACCAGGACCAAAATCAAGCTGAGGAGGAAGGGGGTTATTTGGCTCACAGTACTAGATCATAGTCCCTCAGTGGAGGAAGTCAGGCTAGGAACTCAAGCAGGGCTGGAACTTGGAAGCAGGAGCTGATGCAGAGGCCTTGGAGGATGCTGCTTACTGGCTTGCTCAGCCTGCTTTGTTATAGAACCTAGGACCACCAGCCAAGGGATGGCACTACCCCTGATGGGCTGGGCCTCCCCCATCAACCGCTAATTAAGAAAATGCCCTACAGCTGGGTCTCATGGAGGCATTTTCTCAATGGACGTTCCCTCCTCTCACATGACTGTAGCTTGTGTCAAGTCGATGTAAAACTAGCCATCATATTCTCCCAAACAGAATTCAGAGAAGGCTGAATGGGAAGGATCAACTTTATTGGAAACCCATGGCTTGGAAATCATTTCAAGCAGACAGAGCTCTGCTTATACATCTACAGAGAGATGGGTGGTCTGGAGTTGAGTGTCCTACAGACACAAATGGAGGTAGGTAGGTAGGTAGGTAACACCCTGTGGAAGAGCCTGTGCTTTATCCTGAGGACAACAAGTAGCAAACACTGGATTTTGAACAACACACAAACAGGAAGATTACTCCAGGGTAGCCCCCATTGAAGACTTCTACCATGACATTCCTTACAATGTATAATTCATATCTAACTCCACCTCAAAAACATAAACCTTAAGTATGCAATAACCTCAAAAACATAAACCTTAAGTGTGCAATCACCTCAAAAACATAAACCTTAAGTGTGCAATCAGCTGTCTGTCACCCCAGACCCCCGGCTAGGGATCAAATGACTGGAGAAGGCAATTGAAGTTGTTGTCTCACTGACCACGCCTTTCCAGCAACAGAAGCCTCTGCTCATGGGTCAGGTGTAACGTCCAATGGGAGTGGACTCTATGGGCCAAGCCTGAGTAAAACCCAGAGTCTATTTGCTGAAACCATGATAAGACACAAAGATCTAATTAACAATGTAAAAGAGAAATCTATACAGTCCCACCAGGTTTTTTGTTTGTTTGTTTTTTTCTAGGCTTTTCTAGCAATGTCTCAGGGACACCACTTGGTGAATAATTTCCCTAAACCTGTGAGTTTGACAAGTGGGTACCTCACTGGAATAGCGTCCTCGGAGGATGCACACCGCCATCAAATGCCATCTGAATGTCCTGTATCTTCGCCATCTGCTAAATGTTATCATGGTCTCTTATGACCCTCTTCTGAGTCGCTCAAACTGCTACCCTTTCTACCTCAACTCTTGGCCAGCTTGAAAGCAGTTAGAGCAGTCTGAGCCCCAACCACTAGCAGCAGTTAGGATGACTTCTGGGGAGCATGGGGGTGAGGGAGCAGGAGTTAGATTTTCTGATAGGCAGACAGACAGGGAGAGTCGGCATAACTAGGTAATAAAGGCAGTGAATTTACAAGATGGCTGATTTCCTCCCCAACCTTCTAAGCTGAGACAAGAATCAAGGATTTAAAGCAAAGGGCTGTGGGCTTCATCTCCTCCCAGGTTGCCCCCTGCTTGAGGACTGGCTCAACAAGTTCAAGGCTGGATCATGTTTCAAGAGGCATGTTTACAGAACGGTTGGGAGTCACCCTTTCTTTCTCCAAAAGCAACCAATCCTAAATTAGGGAAGAACCACCACCCCTCAGAGCCTTTGAAAGCTCAGACCTCAGAGAAGGTGAGCTCAGCTCCCCCCACCCGCATCTGAGAGAGAGAGAGAGAGAGAGAGAGAGAGAGAGAGAGAGAGAGAGAGAGATTGACATGAATTTAGTGCCTTTTTAGGGTGGCACACAAGATCAATGCACAGTAGCAGCTGAATGAATGAATGAATGAATGAATGTAAAAAGGAAGAAGAGATGGCGGCCTGAGACTAGCACTTCAAACCTCCACCCCAACCCTTAGTTACACATAATTCTCATCAGCTTCAATAACCATTTTAAAAAGATCTGCATATAGACTGTGTAGAACCATATTGTGGGATGGTATCATTATATTTAAAGAAGTATATTGACCACAGGCTACTTTGGTATTATTAAGAAATTGCATGGAAACCTGGTGGTGGTGCACGCCTTTCATTTCAGCACTTTGGAGACAGAGGCAGGAAGATATTAGCTACTTTGAGGCCAGCCTGGTCTACAAAGTGAGTTCCAGGACAGCCAGTGCTGTTACACAGAGAAACCCTGTCTCAAAAAGCAAAAAATAAAATAAAATAGAAATCTGCATGGCATAAATTTTTAATGAAAAGTCTTACATATATGACACATCCCATATTCCATTAATTTTTTCAAAAGCTGCGAATAAAGGTCAATTCAATTTCTTTAGTTTTCAATATGGAACAGCAACAGTAACACAAAATCTGAAAGATTGCTTTTTTATGTGTAAAGCACCAATGCCAAGCATGCAGAACTTAAACTAGGGTTGTTGTAAGGTCATCATGGACAGACCCTGTGGGTGCTGTGGTGGTAACTGTCCCCATCAGATGGAGAGGGGGTAAGGTGTTGAGGGGGACAGGCTGCTCAGACTCTCAACCTCAGGCAGCTCTGCCCTCACAGACTAGAATAACTAAAAGCCAGAGAACGACAGGGCTGTTCAGTCGGAGGCAAGCCACCACACCGGGGTCACAAACGCTATTTATCTACCCTATTAGCTGACAGGCACAGTCGTGGATCTGAGCAAGCGCATGTCCACAAAAGAGGAACTGGATGTCACCCCTCACCACTAGGAACCTTTTCGTTATGCCTTTTACTAAGCTAAAGAAAATCTCTTGGCCCAGACACAGAGCAGTAAACACCGTATGATCTTAGTTATATGTAGAATCTGAGAAATGTCAAACCTATAGAGACAGAGAGTCAGAGACTAGAGTGGCAGTTGCCAGCTGCTGGGTGCAGGAGAAACGGGGTGGCGTTCTTAGAAGGATGCAACAAACTTCCCGTCGTAAAACCAGCAAGTTCTGGGGACCTGCTGTGACGAATGTGTTAACCAATGTGGTGGTAGCCACTGCACAAGGAGTGCACACAGCCCAACATCATGTTATATACCATTAATATACACAATCCTATTTTGTCAATTAAATATCCTTGAGTAAAAATTGCAAGTAAAATATTTTTTACAGAATTGAAAAAAACGTGGCCATGTACTGTTTCCATTTTCATTCAGGCCGTGGGTGAGGAAGCCCCTCCAGAGCTCCGCATTTCCGAGTTTAATTTTGGGCTTCGGAGATCAAAGCCCTGGTGTCTCCCCTAAGGAACACTACTTTCAAGTCTGTCTCTCTGCTTAGGATCCTAGCCTGTGATTTAAAAACAACAGCCAGACCAAAAACTCTCTCTCCAAGACACCATCATTACAGCTAATCCCTAATCATGTACTTTCTCCCATTTACCCAGCGACTCCTCTTTTATGTCAGATAGCATCCAAATGCTAATTCTGTCCTCTGGCAGCTGACTCATTCTGCTTATTGCTTCTCATTCCTTTCATTATCTCAGCACCAATTAAGCTGTCCACAAGGGTCTCCATCACATGAGAGTCTGTTCCCAAGAGAGTAGATACACAGAACAGCTACTGATTTGCAACAATAAACTACAGAGCTCTTATGATACAAAAAGATGGCTATTTTTTTTAATCTTCTTATTTACACCAGACCACCCCCCCTTCTACTTTTCTTTTTCAATTCAGCATGACCGGTGAAGAGCCTTATGCTTCTTCCCCACCAGGGCCTGCTGCAGAAGACAATGCAGAAATGCCACCAGTTGCTTCATACTGCCAAGGCATCAAGACACAGAAGAGCTCACAATTTGGAAACTGAGTTGCTACTGTGTATGAGCCACTACCCCAGAGGTTTTATGTTGTCTCATGTGTTATTGACAATGATTCCTGGCATCCAGGGAGTCACTAGGTAGGATAACTGGGATTTAGGCCCAGAACTGCTAGACTCCAAGCATGCCCCAACTTTATACCAAGAGTCAGTGAAGAATAAGGTAGAGAGAAGGAAGAGAGGAGTGGACAGATCAAAGCAGTGTATCATGGGCAGAGTATCTTCACTAGTAACTTATTTAACAAATACCAACTAGTGTAAAAGTGTGTGCTAGGCATGGTGTTGATGCAGAAGATAGATTTTTGCCCTAGAGAAGCAAGTTTAGCTAAGCGAACTGGAATCTCAATCCACTACAATGATCTATATATGCACAAGAGTTAGAAACTCAGAGGGAGGATGAGGGTCCCTGCAGCATAGTGAAAAGTTAGGAACTCAGAGAGAGGATGAGGCCCTGCAATATAGGGAAGAGTTAGGAACTCAGAGAGACAGGGTGGGGTCCCTGCAGCATAGTAAAAATTAGGAACTCAGAGACAGGGTGGGGTCCCTGCAGCATAGAGAACACTTAGATACGAGGCCTTCTGAGCAAGACCATATGCAAGACATGGACGTTCTCGAGATCCCTAGAGTGTAAAGTCATAATAGCCATGATTTCTCAGGCCTGTGTCATGGAGGTGGGAGAAAGGAGAAATGCCCAGGAAACTGTGTATTTCAGAGGACTACAGGATAAATGCAGGCAAAGATTGTGAGAGCTAAGAGCAGGAAGAAGGAGGTTTGATCAGGTGGTAAAAGCAGACATTAGAAAGGCGTCGGGGACAGAAAGGAATCACGTTAGTGGGAGGGACTGGTGGGAATAGGGGAGTACTCTGTGCCCCATAAAATATGGGGTCACTATCATCAGCCTCTAAATTCATTCATGCGAATTGATTTGTCGGATGGTTTATGTCATGAATCTGGGTTGCGGTAACTGGATTTTTACTATGATTGTGGAGTATGGTAGTTTTGATAGACAGCGGGAAGATGGCTACAGAGGTAAATTTATCAGGCCTTAACCAGAATCTTGAGATCCAACAAAACAAAGGCACAGCTGAGAGAAGAAGGGGCTTCAGGTGAGAGGGGCCAGGTCTGTCTGTCAGTACAGCGGGCTGGTGCTCAAATACACAGCAGCTGCACTGATGAATGCACTACCCTACCCCAGCACCACTGGGGCTAAAGGGTCAGATATGAAAGCCTCCTCACTTCCATGTCCAGGAGTAATGAGACCACACCAGTGAATAAGGATGCCGTGAACTGGCAATGTAACAATTGCTGCAACATCGCTTGAAGAAAGGATTCTGATGGTCACACAGGGGTTTATGGTCTCAGACTCGGGGTGCTTTCTCAGAGCTCCCTGGATGGACCATTAGGTGTTGGGGACTACAGTGCACAGTGTCAGAAAAGCTCTTCTGGATCTGGATGCTTAAGGGAGAACTAGGTAACATGATTTAATGGTCAGGTCTGTCGGTGCTCTTTTCTTGGAGATAAGAAATGAGATTCCCAGAAAGTGAAAGAAGCCTTTGTACCCTAAAACCATCAAGCCACTCTTCCAGTGATATAACTCTAGTGAAGTACTTCCGCAGAACAAACCTATCAAGCTCTGATTCTGTGGGAGGAGACGACTAGTGAAATCAAGGAGTAAGATTTACTTATGAGCTCATAGTTGAACTTAGTAGAGCTGCCTCTAGATTTTCAGGGCAGATATTTATATTTGGTTTGTCGTCTCTTCCTTCTCTGTCTCTGTGGATGAGAGTTTCCCATGCCTCAGATACCAGAGTAAGCCCTACTGTTTCCAGGTAGCCATCCCACAGTGCCTTTGGAATGCCTTAGGCCACCATGAGATTTGTGTGCCTAGATGCTGGTACCAAACAGATTTATGTTCAAGGTGCTTTCTAGCTTAGAACTCTTAAGACACAACAGACAAAATACACAGCTCAGTACACTCAGTCAATCAAAGCTATTATTGTTCTATTTTTTTCCCCCAAGCATCACAGGGGAAAAAATCACAGCCCATATACGGACAGGACTCTTTACTTCAAAAGCATAAATTCCATCTTGCTATCAAATTTGAATCCACCTGCCTCTTCTCATGAGTATCTGGAGCCATAACTTGGTGAAAATGATAACTACTGATGAATTATATTTTATAGGTCAATTTCAAGGACTTTACACATCTTTGTTCTTTATAAGATAGTCTAAAATATAATGATTTAATAAATAGGAATTGTAAAATTTTGTCTTACCATTTTTGTCTGCTCTCCTCAGTATCTGGAAAGAAAAGAAGAAAACATTTATCATTTTTTTCCCCTGTGCTGGGGCTCTAACTCAGTGGTAAAGTACTTGCCTAGCATATGTGAGGCCATAGATTCAACCCCCAGGATTGGCAGGGGGAAGAAAGGACATGTTTTGTTCCTAAATATTGCAATGAACGCTATATTCACACATAACTAATCTATCATTAAACAAATGAAACTCTAATGTTAAATGAGTGTTTTCCAACTGAGATCTTCCTTTTTTAATGTTCTCCTACCTGGAAGCAGCTCAAATATCCACCCGTAGGTAAACTGATGAATCAAAATGTATGATCAGTACAAAAAAGAGCTAGTGGGCAATTTAAAAAAATCAGCTATCAAAAATATCTTGCATGTAAAAATTTGGATGAATCTCAAAGTAATTGTGTGGAATAGAAAATTGAGAAACAAAAAATGCCTGGGTATAAGTCCAGTTTTTAAATGAATAATATTATTCAGCAACATAAAGTAGATCAAAAGCTGTCTAACAGCAGTCAAAGCCGAGAGCTATGCATTATAAAAGTGTGTAAGAAAACCATTGAGGATACAAATATTAAATTATTTCAAATGTGATTGTTCCATTGTAGAGAGCAGGAGTCCTCACAGATAAGCACCAGAGAAACCAGGAATGTTCGTCAGGAAAGGCTGTTTCCTCAGTGAAGGAAATGTCTACCTGTTTTCCACCCGGAAGGTTGGGAGTGGACTTCGTTAATGACCTGGTGACCTTTGCTATCAGTAGAGCCAGACCTCACCCAAATCCCCAGAAAGTTTATTCCAGACTCTCCCTCCCTAGACCTTTATATTTAGCTTTGTTTCTCGGTCAAGCGAACCCACCCTTAGGGGAGATACCACCCGCTCTTCACTGGCTACTCACTTCCCTGTCAGAGACCACAGCAGATCCGAAGCCCTTAGGCTATAGCTCTTCATGGTAGAGGTCACAAGTACTTTGCAAAAGAGTTTTGATGTAGTCACATCTTAAGCTTTATTGTGTACATGGGATTGGAATATTGTTACCAGGAAACTTTTATCCAAAATTGTACTGCACTTAAATATGTCTAAAATAAACTGGCCTGATGAACTCTAGAAGTTTGAACCAACTTGGCTAAGTCACGCTGAACCGAGTTTTCATTCTTGCCTCTCTGCAGAACATTTTGCTGCCAACTGGGATGCTTGCAGGGGCTCACACATTTCATTTGCTAAAGCTCAACACATTTATATTTTAAACGTACACACGTTAGTGTCAGTTAATTATTATCTCAATAAAATGGGAATTAAAAACAGGAAAGAAAAGTAATAAATGGTTGGCAAATAGGAGCCAAACATATCTACACTGTGTCTTACTTGGATATAGTGATAGTGTTATCTTATACCTTCTCTAAAGTGTTTTGATGCACTGCAATTGTTTGGCCATCTGGTACCCAATACTCAATGGTAATGATTTCTCACTATTCCCTGAGAAACTAGTCTTTCCTCTACTCTTGGTGTCTATGTTTACGAGCTGGGTAGAGTGTGCAGGCCTGACATCTCTCTGCCGATGCCATTGATGGGTCTGGAGCACCTTAGGGCTAAAGAACGTCCGTGCATGAGCAGTTAGGTGAAAGACACTCTTTAATTGCTTTTGGATTTAAGCCTGGGCAAGGTGCTGCCCTTGGACAGTGTGTCATCAAATATGTTGTGGGTTGAACTTTCCCCCCTGAAAACAGGTGTTGAGTTCTAGTTTCTTAGTACCTGTGAATGGGACCTTATTTGGAATTAGGTCCTTCATGAGGTATGGGCCCTAATGTGATGACCTTATAAAGAGACAGAGATTCAGAGACACAGACGTGGAAGAGGGCTCGTGACAGCGAAGTCCTGGAATTCTAGATGATGGGGCCCACAGCTGCCATCAAAAGCTAATAGAGTGGCACAGAAGATCTACACTCTGCAGCCTTGGGAGGAGCCACTTCCTACCACATCTTCTCTGTACCCTACTGGGCCTCTACAACCCTGAGGTCTTAGGAGTTCTAATGTGAGAGCCACCCCATCTGTGGGAGTTGCTATGGCCTCTTTTTGAAATGAATACAATTTATAACTTGAAATGAATCAACACTCTAGAAAGTTGTGTTGTGAGGTTCAGAAAAACCAATGGCACTCTCTGTGCCCCTGGCTAGACCCTAAGGAGACAAACCCAACTGTTTATTGTAAGAAGTCAATACACTTTTATACACTCAAACCCTAAACGGGTATTGTTTGTTTCCCTCTGTTAGGAGCAATTAAATGAGCCCTATGTGATATAGGTACCTGCAGAAAACCAACTGGAAGACATAATTTATTTCATACACAACTCCAGAAAATGACCATCTATGGTATTGCAAATGCAAAGTTTAATTATATGGAAAGAGTCCTTGAGGATCTTGTTTTTCCCGAGTAAGCTTAAATTATTGTTAAATGACCAGAACTACCCTTAGTTTTAGATGTGCTCTTCTTAGCGAACAGTTTAAAAACAGAAGCTCCTGTTTACCACTACTCTATTCCCACTTTTAAACTTCCCTTCATCCTATCGTAGGAAAAGCATCCTCCCTTCATTCTTCCCACCTCACAGAAGTGAGGTCTGGCTAAACCTAATCTTCACTAAGATGGTTTCTACTATAAAATGCCAATGTTACTTCTCACGAGCCTCTCCCATGAAACTCTCCCAGCAACAGATGCTCAGATGCTACTCTACTCATCAGACATAAACTGCTCCTCCATTTAATAAACTTCATGACCAAAAGAAGATGACTTCATGGTAAGAAGTAAAACCGACACACATTTTTTTTTCCTGCTTGGAGTAGTTGCTGGTGGAGACTTTAATGATTGACTCTTCCAGCGGACAGCGTCTTCCTGTCTTCCAAAATTGAAAAGCTACAGCCAAGCCAGAGAAGCAGGAAGCACATCCCGCCTCTTATCTTTGATGGACTCTAGGGTTTGACTTTTTGAATCTTATTGTGTCCACAAGAATGTGAAATGATGGGAATAGAATCAACCGCACGTCAAGGAGTTGGACTCAGGACTTCCATCATTTCATTGCATAAATAACAACCAGAGCTAGCACTTAGGCGAGATGAAATTAAGACAGTAGCTCATGTCATTAAATTCTTGTAATTAAGTATGGATAGAACCGCCTCTTCTGCAAATTTTACCTCAGAGCTCATAAAGTAATAAGTAAAAAATGCTCTGCCGATGAGAACGGAGTTCAGTCAGCTACTCTTAACAGCTGCCCTCACTAGAGACATGGTAAATAAATTTAAATTTATTTATGCTCAGGCTTAAATACAGGGATACTGGACTTTGCTATTTAAGGGTTATTGTACAGAGTCTTCTTTTCATTTAACCTTCAAAGATACTCTTTGGCACCTATACATGGAATTCCTTATTTCTCACTTTAAGTTACTGGGGCAGACTTTAAACATAAATGTTATCTTGCAAGCATTAAAAAGTCACCATTCACTGAACTAACAAGTGCCTCAGACCAGGATGCACTTTAAGATTCGAGATAAGATGGCTCTCGGTCCCTGGGCAGGATCCAGGGACACTGGGATGTTCAGCAGGAGATCAGTGCTCATGCAGAGCATAATGGGATGGATAGAAGGAAAGAGCTAGGGGACGAGTAGCAGTGCACAGGCCTGGGCCCTCAGCAGGTGTGCGGTACCACACCACCGGTTGACCTCAGGCTGCAGGGAAGTTGATCGCGGTAACCAGGTCTAAAATGTAATTAGTATATCCTATTCCATTCTCCTCAGCTTTGCCAGGGTAAATCCTGTGTGGGAAAAAATACAGCAAAAGCCGGTATTGTCTAGCCTTTCACTTTCGGCATTTTCTAAAATGGGCAATCTCGTTCAAGTAATCCATTGTGCACAGGTGACTGGGCAAGACAGGAGAAGTGTGGCTATAGCAGAATTCAGTCCCAGAATCATGGTGTCAAAAAACCTTGACTGCTCTGACAACCCCCCCCCATCTCATCTCTCATACAAAGAAGTACTTGTTGAGCATCAGATAAAACAGTATGTAGATGGGGAAGCTATTACTCATTTTTCACCAAGTTCTAACCTTCCAGGCCATGCTCCTTGCATGGATTTATACACCAAGATGGAGGGGGAGAAATGGATGTCAAACTGTAAAGCCGTAACTCCTTTCTGACCTTCTAGCTTCAATCCCACTTCGCCAGTAAGATGGAGAAGTAAGAACTCCTCAATTAAAAGTAAGGAAAGGCTGGAGTTGTGTTTCAGAGGAAGAACACCTGCCTAGCACACACAAGGCCCTAGGTCGGATGCCCAGCTCTGAATGGAGGAAGAATCACGGGGAATCCATCTATTTGAAGAGGACACTGCCATTGGATGAGTGGAGACGCAGCTCATTTCTTTTGGAGTTTCTCTGTGTCAGGAGCAGAACTGGAGGTTGTCTCACTGCACAGAAGCAGAGCAGATTAAGCAAAAGAGCGCCTCACTGCTTCAGGGACTCGCATCTTAAATGGGACTTTATTCTCTGTTATCTGGAATGAGGGAATAGCTCAGCAGTAGAAAAGAAAAGTAATTGTCAGCCTTCTGTTTTCATATACTGGGGCCACTAGGGTCAATTCTGGTCCTGTCCCATGACTGGCAGGTGTGCACTGTGTCAATGTGCCCAGCCGTGATGTGCCAGCATGTCTGGGTGCCGGCACTTCTAATTCGCCTTCAGTAGGTATTCACAAGTAGTTAGGATAAAGTGATCTGTAATCCTGCCACACTGGGGGGAAACAACGTGGATTATACTTACGCAGTTCCTGTATTAGTGCATGAATTTAGTTACAGCTGTTTATGAATTTAACACGAAACCTTGCCATATCATAATACTTCAAATGTATATGGTATGTGTCCTTTTTACCCCTTTATTTTCCAGACCATCCATAACGACATCAGTCTTAGGTGGTTAAGTATCAGACTCACGGCTACTTCTGTGTATAAGATAAGAAAATTAAATGAAAGGCAATGACTTATAAAATCTGAGCTTCATGTTCACGTCAACCACTTATCTCTGAGATCTAAGCAGCTGGCCGAGTCTAATGATGTCATCAGCAGGATCCTGAAATGATGTGTAAGTGATTTCTCCAGGAAGTCTAAAGACTGCTGTTTCAATGACACTTGAGTGTAGATACTAGGATTCGCTTCTCCCCAATTTGGAAATGAGTCTGTGAGGTGCAAAAGTCCCTCAGTGGCTTCCTGCCTTTCCTGCCCTAGCACAGGTGATGTCCGCCACATTCTCCTTGTGATCGCAATCGAATTCACACAGCAGCCATTCCTAGCAATGCTATTAGAATATACCAAATCTAATCAAATCAAGTGATGTATTTATGTTTCACATTTTGTTTTTGCTAAAAGCAACATGATCCAGAGATGAATAATTCAGAGATCCCTAAATAACCAATCCTTTTTCATGCCACACCATTCACTAGAGTGTTAGATTTTTTCACAAAATAACTCAGAAATGTGTAAACAACATATTTTCTATCCAAGAAAAAAATTCAACTGCAGTTAAACTTTTTTTTTTTTGAGACTACATTTCACTGAAAAACAAGCTTGTCACACATCTCCTGTGGAGTCAGGTGGGGCTTTTATTTTTTATTTTTTCAATTCTAGAAATGGACTTAGGAAGCCAGGGGAGCTCTGTCTGAAGATGAAAGTTCCTTCAAGGCATAGCCCTTACACTGTTTGTAGAACTTGGGAGCAACCGTGCATATATAATAAGTGAGATTTAATTTTTTTTTTTTTTTTTAGAAAACTGAAGTTAACTTCAGCTGAGACTTGAGCTGAGAATGGTCTGGTCTGTCTGCCTGCCTCTCTTCGTACATGCTTTTGATACATCCCTCACCAGAGCAGGCTGTCACCAGGATTTGTTGGATGCAGAGGATAAAAATCACAAAGTAGCACTCAGTGTCCTTGGAAGGCAGAGCAGAAATCAGGCCCAGATTGATGGAGGTCCCACTTGCCCTCATAATGCACGCCTTTAAATAAGGCGCCTTTCTGGATGAGCAAGGCCCGCACTTCATCCGGTTCTGGAAGTTGGGGTGGGGTGGGCTGGGGTGGGATTGGGGGGTGGTGATTGCCTTCCCATGTCTTGTCTTTACACACTCACCCGGCTTAGTTCCTCAAGGGCTATGTCCTGAATGGCAGGGCATGAAGAAATAATATCTAATGAAAGCATCGACTGAACCCGTGTAAAGACCGTTTTCCTCCCCCTCCCCCACAAGAAAAATAAACTATAACAATTTGGTGCAGCCAAAAGTGGAAATCAGAGATTTGCGTTTTCGAGGAAAGAAAATGGCTGGCCCCATACCCCAAATCTTGTGTTGGAACTGCATGGTGATGAAGGGGGGTTTCCAGGAACTGGGACTGAACCTTCAATCAAGTGTCTTACACAAGATTTAATTATTGTTATGTATTTCTAGACCATTCAAGACAAAGTGAGAACTCCTTGCTTCCCTGCCCTCCCATTATCATCAAAATCTCCGCCTGCCCATTATGATACTAGTATTTGATTTCCTCACATTTTCATTTTTTTCACAATCAAGTGCATTTGGCTTCTGGCCCACCTCTTACTGGCTTGGACTGTAATAAGAAATGATGGCTTGGAGAGGGGGAAGGGCAGGGACCAACAGGGCTCCTGGGAGGCATGCTATGCCCATTTTCCAGCATGCTCAGGAGCAGCGCCTAGATCCGCCCCCAGGGAGCCTGACACTACCCGCTGGAACAGAGCAAATCTGACGAGTGAGCCAGAGCCCAGAACGCATGTGACCCAGGGACGGGAGAGCCAGGGAAGCTAACAAGGCATCAGGGTGAGAAACACAGAGAACTGAACCAGCAGAGGATACATGGGAGCAGAATCCAGGAGCAAATAAGACCTAAAACTGCCATAGAGAGAGAAACCCACAGCGCGAGGGTAGAAAAACAGCACAGAATGAAAAGAATGGTCATGTTAGAGACGCGGAAGAAAGAAGTCAATTCCCAAGCAAGGAATGGGACTACAGGGGAAACAGTCCAAAGCCAGAAGAGAAGGTATTGAGAACCATTACAATTTAGACTCAGGGGAGGAGACTGATGGGTAAGGGAGGGGTCACCGAAAAGAAAACAATCCTCACATAAAAGAGACCTTGGCTACCGTTGTAAAATGAAAAACGGATATGTTCAAAGAATTTGGTTTTGGAGGCAGCTGGGAGAGGCAGGGGCGGTGGTGGTGAGGACAACTCAATTTCTAAGGCTTCCATCAGCACTCCCTAGCACAAACGGAGGTGCCTATCAGCAAACCGGGATGAGCCAGGAATCAAGTCCTATACCAACCAATGGAGACTCCTGTTCCCACTCCATCCCTGGCAGAAGCCCAGGCTGCTGGGACACTGAACTTTTTGGTCTCCTGAATGCTTGTAATCAAAGCCGCAAGCCTGGGACAGCTCTTTTTGCAAGTTGGGCGGCAATCTTTTCTCTGACATTTGCCTAAGGTTCCCTGGGGTACAGCGGACAGGAGATAGTTTGGGTGGAGGTCTGAGCGCAGAACCCCAGCAGTCAGCGGCTGCGCCCGACCCTTCCTCTCTCCCAGGGGTGATGCGAAGGCGCCCACCTAACTGCTTCATCTATACTTACGTCGAGGAAGATGGACATGCCCTTGGACAGCTGCAGGGCTGAGCTGAGCTCTTCGGAGGAGTTGTTGGAGGACGGCGAGGTCTCCCGGGAATCCTCCATCCTCTGGAGCCCCGAAGTCGACGGGCAGAGACTGACCGGGCGGGATGCAGCTGCTCGGACCTGGCGCTGTCTCAGCTGCTGCCTCCCCGCGCTAGGACGCGAGTGGGTGTTCGCTCCGCGCGCACCGCCCTCCGCTCAGCACGGACTCTCCTCCCTCTCCCGCCCCTCGGCTTCAGCACACTGGCTCTCGCCGCCCCCTTCCCACGGGCTGACTGCGCCTCACTGGGGATCCGACTCATCCCTGCACTTAGCAACGCTGTAGCTCCCCTTGCCTGGGAGCATTTCCTGGCTCTGGCACGCCCTTAGCCTCATGCCAAAGGTAATCCTCTGGGACCCTGCCCACCATAAGACACCTTGCAGGACATTCCAGTCAAGGTTTTGTTCTGTACAGGCAAGGGGCGAGGTCAAAAGCTGGGGCGCGGGGGGGGGGGCACAAGTAGAAAGAAGGAATCTTAAGTGGTGGAGGCAGAATTCAGCTTGAACACCCCCCAATCCCCATCCGCCACCCCAGTTCCTGGATTCCTCGTAGGAAGGGATGAATAGTAGAGTTTGGAATTAAAGCGCTGGGTTTGGCTATCTGCCCAAGACTGCTTAGTTACTTTGTTATCTTGTGACTTAGCGAGTGGCTAAGCCTTTAAACGTCAGTTTTCCTAAGCCGTAAAATGATCCTCTTGGTGGTACTTAGCTCATAGTTCTGATGCTTACACACGGTGGCACTATCAGATGTACGGTGAGGCAAGCCAGGCACATCACAGACAAAATGTAGGGAGACAGCCCAACTCCAGTCCCACTCTGTATCTAGTGTTTACAAAGAGTGAGTTGGGCTGGTCTCAGCTCTGGCTGCAGGTTGTATATGTCAGTATATGTCAACTTCAAAATGTCACCACAGGTGAACTGCCATTTTTCTTTCAGGTTCTCTTTATTCCTGGACCTCAAAAATTGTGCTTCCTTCGGCATGGTGCAGAAAAGGTCTTACGGTAGCTCCTTTCCAACGCCGTTTATTTGTTCTGGAGTTAGGAACTTCTACAGAGGAAGCTTGGTGATCTTGAGCTACCATCCTCTAAGAAAGCCCAAATTATACCCAAAGGGATGAGTAGCTAAGCATCTGAGTGAGGTCCAATTGAGCAGGGCCCTGACATCAACCCAATGTAATTATTAATATCAGAATGGTCAGTAAGAACTTCACCAGATGACTCTATCCCCCAGTTCCTTGAGACACCCCTAACAGTCTCAGATCAAATCCCAGATATCACAGATATCCAGAAGAATTCCAAGACAGCAAGGGCTGTTCTCCACAGAACTTGGAAGCACAATAAACTATTTACTACATTTTGCAAATAAGTTTCGGGCATCGGTCTGGAGCAGGTAGCCCAAATAATAAAGTACCCCCCCACACACACACAAAATCAAAACGTATATTAAGGTCTACACTTCACTTTCAGACTCAAGTTCTCAAGTTCAGGTAGCATGTGGTTATCAGTGTGTGTGTGTAGTGTATGTGTGGGTGTGTAGTGTATGTGGGTGTGGAGAAAGAAAAAGAGAGACAAAGAGAGAGATTTAAAGTCTCTCATGCAATCCTGATGAGCTCCAGATTACTAAGCACCTAAAGAAAGAAGAGCTGTAGAAACCAGGCAGATGCAGTGAACTCAGACCTGTGAAGTCCAGGGATCAAGCACTGAACTTCATTAAGTCTAAGGCCAGAAGCATAAGAGTTGTTTAGGGGAGGTATTGATTGGAGCTGTGCTTTGCAAACTGTTAATCTTGCGTCTTTCTGTATTTATACCTTATGAACTGTGAATTTCCTTATCTGAACAACTGGAATAGATTCTTTCCTTTGACAGTTGCATATCAAAAAGAAATTAAAAATCATTAGAAAGTTTAGCCAACCCTTCAAAGAAATCCTGGTCTTTGAAATCACAAGCAGCAAGCAAGGTGCTGAAGATGAATATTACTGAGTTTACAACACAATGTCCTTTGTGCTCCATATTGACTGAGGAATATATTCTTTTGCCAGTAAGTAGAGCCTAAGACTGGGCTCTCTCGTGTGGGTCTCTCTGCCCTCATATTCAGCCCTGTGAGTATAATAGGCTTATGCTAATCCCATGGGAACAAGTATGGGTGATAAAGAATTTCTTTTGATTATAAATGAAGAACAGGAAAGTCATCCAACACTATGGTTGGAAACTAGAGGACTATCTCTAACACTTGAGTAAAAGCATCCCTGGGCCCTTTACTAATGAGACATGGCATTTTATGTACCAGTGGCTCTCCTTATTTCGTCTAAGGGGCTATCAAGAGGGAACACAGGCAGGATGGAATGATGGCTTAGCCCGGACTGCTCTGGAGAGGACCTGGGTTCAGTTCCCAGCATCCACAAGATGACTCACAACTGCCCATAATTCCAGTCCCCTATATGATGCACATGGATGTGTTCAGACAGAACACTCATACGCATAAAATAAAAATAAATAAAAAAGTATAGGAAATATAGGGCTGGTGATGTGGTTCATCCAGTAAAGGGACTGCATAAAATCCTGGCTGAGTTTAATCCCAAAACCGATGTAAAGGTGGAGGAAAGAATCAATTTCACAATTGCCCTCTGTCATCTACAGGGAGTTCACAGCACACGCCTGAACATAAACCACACACACACACACACACACACACACACACACACGCATGCACGCACACATGCACACACACTCTTGTACACACATAATTTTAAAAGAAGACATGTAAATTATTAAACATGCTGCTGGTCTATGTTTCTTTTAATGATTTCCACATGAATTATATTATACTATGGATGACTTATTTTCATGCCGGGTGTAACGTTCAAGGAAGGCTCCACTAGAAACGGATGACAATTAGGTTCTCATTCACAGCCAAATCCAGTAGCCTTTGCAAAGTAGTAACCAAACATATTTTTACTTTTCTCTTTATCTAGACAGCGAGCATTTTGAAAACTGTTTCCCACATCGTGTTCCTGAAACACAGGCGCTGTGCCGCTGAGCATAGTGTCAGGTCGCAAACAACCGACAACTGACAGAGGGAGGAGATGTATCTTCCTTCTAGCTTACTTGTAGTGAAGGCCAGGAAGAGAGAAAGCAAAGGGGAAAGGGATGTAATTTTAGATGCTAGCGCTCAGACTTGCTGCAAGACTGACATGAAGGTATTTGGAGCATCTCAGCAGCTGACGGCCACGTGCAGGCGTATTGAATTTCAATCCATCTCTGCCTTGTGGAGGAACTATTATCTAAGCCATTTTAGAATGCCAAGGATCTATTTTATTTATACGTTAAATGCGATCCTTCAGAGCAATGACTCAGGATCCTTCCAGTCTGGATAATGGACATTCTGTTGCTTTGGCAACCTCAGATCCAAACCCACTTTTTATCTGGGGACCTGAGCCCAGGGTGAGTGTTCTGAAAACAGGCAGGGCTCACATCTTCTGTTTAATGGAAGATGATTCCACTGATAGAATCTAGAGCAGAGATTGAAATGTAGGCTTGGCTGACAGGGTGCTTAAATCCTTATATAATATAGGGAGAGACATTTGTTGATTGCAGTGGGTACACAGACATGAGTCTGGAAGACCCTATAGACAAGGAATTTTATGAATGAGATTTTCCCCCTGATTTCTTTCCTGGAAATTGAATTACCAGTATTTAGAAAACCCACAGATCTTACTGTGCTGATTTAGTATCCTGCTACTTAAGTTATTTATAAGACCTAAGAGTTTTCTGGCGAAAGAATCAGGATCTTATGAATATATGATCATGTTATCTACAAATAGGGATAAGTCGACTTCTTCCTTTCATACTTTATATCCCTATTTTTTCTTCCTCTGTGTTATTGCTCTACCTAAGACTTCAAGCACGGTATTGAAGAACAGTGGAGAATGGACACTATAGCTTGTTCCTAATGTTAGGGAAAACGTTTTCAGTATTTTAGATAATTTGAATAATGTGGTGTATACTTTTTCTTACACAGCCTTTCTTGTGCTGAATTATATTCCTAGCTTCTTCAGAGCTTTCATCGTGAAAGGTTTCTCCACTCTAATGAAGACCTTTTCTGCATCTATTGAGATGACCATGTCATGTCTGTCCCTGAGCCTACGTATATGCTATATTTATTGACTTGAGCATGCCAAACCTTTCTTCTGTCATCCTTGCATTTGAAAACAGTTAACTGAGAAATCTTGCATCTATATTGACCATGGAAATTGCTCAACAGTTTTCTTTCCTTATTGGTGCTCTATCCCATTTGATATCAAGGCAATACTGACTTAATAGAGTGCATTTGAGAGTGTCCCTTCCATTTTAATTTGTGCAGCAATTTGAGGAACAATGGTGCTAGCCTTGGTGTTTGTCTTAGTTACTACTTTTATTACTGTAAAGAGACACCATGACCATGGCCACTCTTGTAAAGAAAACTTGTCTTAGTTGAGGATTTTATTGCTTTGAGGAGACACCATGACCACAGCAACTTTTATAAAGGAAACATTTAACTGAGGAGGTGGCTCGCTTAGAGTTTCAGAGGTCCAGTCCATTGTCATCATGATAATGCATGCAGCCCTCTGTGGTCCTGGAACTGAGAGTCTACATCTTGGTTTGCAGGTAACAAGAAGTCGACTGATATACTGGGCAGTGTCCTGAGCACGTAGGAGACCTCAGAGTGACACACTTCTCCAACAAGGCCACACCTACCCCAACAAGACCATACCTACCCCAACAAGACCACACCCACCACAAAAAGACCACACCCACTCCAGAAAGGCCACATCCACCCCAACAAGGCCACACCCACCTCAACAAGGCCACACCCACCTCAACAAGGCCACACCCACCTCAGCAAGGCCATACTTACTAATAGTGCCACTCCCTGTGGGAGCCATTTTCTTTGAAACCACCACAGTGTCGAATTGAGCAACGACTCTAACTGGTCCCCTACTTTACATGATTGGGAGGTTGTATTTTGTTTGTTTCTTTTATTTTGTTTTTGGTTTTCATTGTTTTAACCAATTGTTACTTGTTATAGGTATGTTTAAGTTGTTTTGACTCCTCTTAATTTAATTTTAGTGAGTCCTGAACTTAGGAATTTATTCAATTAAAAACTTTCCAGTATTTTTCAATAAGACTTTTTATTTCAATTGAATTTTCTGTCATGCACACACCCCTTAGCTCCCAATTTTATTAATTTGAGTCTTCTTTTTGTTTGTTTGTTTTTTGGTTGGTTTAGCTAAGGAAATGTTAAACTTATTCCATAATAGCTTAACAAAATAAAATATCTAGTAATGAATCTAACCTACAGTAAAAACCTTAAAACACTGAAGAAAGAAATTAAAGACACTCCAAGAAAGATCTCCTTTTTTCATGGGTTAGCAGACTTAATATTGTAAAGAATTTAAAAAAGAATAATGGATTAATTACTGAATGCAGGTTACAGATTCAGTGTAATCCTTGTCAAAATTCCAATAGCATTATTCACAGAACTATAAAAAACAATTCTAGAACTCATGGGGAAGTACAATGCCTTGAACAGCCCATGCTGTTGTAAACAGAAAACAATACTGCACACCTCATACACCTGTTGTCAAATTATACTTCAGAGCCACGTTAAGGAAACGTGGTAGTACCAGCACAAAAGCAGAAACACACTGGTGGAACAGAGTAGAACACCCAGAAATAGACACGTCCAGGTACAGGCACATATTTATTCACCGAGGTTTCAAAACCATGCAGGGGATGGTGATGGCTTCCCAACAGATGATTCTGGGAAGCTGCGCACCCACACACAGAAGAAGAAAACAAATTCAGAATCTCTTGTTCTGAGTAAACACCCATTCAAAACAGGAACAGCTCTTTCTGCCATCTTGGCATCTGGAGAAGCTCACTGCGAGCAGGACTTCTAAAGGGCAAATATGTCTGGGAAGCTGTAGTGCAAGGGCATTTTCGCTGTAAGTGAGGTCTCCAGAACTAAAGAACACACTTGATCCTTTTTAAAATTAAAGGTGTTTATGTGCAATATCTAGTCAGATGAGAGATATACTTATGTAGTTAAAGCACAAACAAACAAAAACCAACACAGTGATTTCTGGAGGCAAAACACAGAAAACCAGAATAATTTGGGGTAAGGTTACTTAGAGCCTGTGGAAACTGTGACATGATTCATGCCAAATTCTGAAGCAATTGTCCTGCAAAGGCCACTGGACACAGAATCCGTGTGATGCTGTAGCCCTCCTAGATTTAAACTAATTAAAAACAAATAAACAAAAGTTTAAAAAAATGGAGCAAAGAACTTAATAGAAGACCTGAAACTTTGAAGCTTCTAGAAGAAAACATTTTAAGATACAAGCATCATCAAAGTTTTCTGAAATTGGCTCAAGTATCCCAGGAAGTAACCCGTCAGGTTACTAATGGGATTCTATAAAATTAAACCTCTTCTGTACAACAAAGGAAGCAGTCATGAGAGTGAAGAGGTAGTCTTCAGAATGGGGAAAAAAGCTTTCATAGCTGTACAGCAAACATGGGGTTAATATCTTGATTGTAACTACTGAAAAATTAAATATCAGAATAAACCATGCAACCAGTGAACATACTGATGAACTGAGAGATGGTTATCAAGGGAAGAGATGCAAAAGTGATGTGGGATTCCCCTCTGTATGCTGTGAATATGTTTTATTACCATTGGTTAATAAAGAATCTGCTTTGGGCCTTTAGCAGGGCAGAATAGAGCAAGGCAGGAATTCCAAGCAGAGATAGAGGAAAAAAGAAGGTGGAGTCAGGGAGATGCCATGTAGCTGCCAAAGGAGACAGATGTCAGAACCTTTCCAGTAAACCACGAGCCTCATGGCAATACATAGAAAATAGAAATGGGTTCATTTAAGATGTAAGAGTTAGTTCATAAGAAGCCTAAGCTATTGGCCAAGCAGTGTGGTAATTAATACAGTTTCTGTGTGACTATTTCAGGTCTGGGCAGCTGAGAAAACAAACAGCCTCTGTTTATACAAATGGTGAAGGAATATTCTTTAAAGGTATTCAACTTCCTTAGTCATCAGAGAAATAAATTAAAAATACTGTAAGATCCTACCTCACCTCAATAGAGTATGGCGAAGACAAGAGATAAGTGCTCGTGAGGATGTGGGGGAATGAACCCCTATTCACTACTGTAGAGAACGCAAACTCATCCAACCAATGTGGAAACAGTGACGGTGATTTTTCAAAAGACTAAAAAAGAGAATTGCAATGCGAACCCAGTCTTAAGTACGTATCTGAAAAACTCTAAGCCAACATGCCGGGGAGACACTTGCACACTCAAGTTTATTGATGCCCTATTCAAGTAACTAGGAAACAGGATTTTTCATCAATCAATAATAGGGTAAAGAAAATGTGGTGCATATAAATGCGCAATGGAATTTGATTCAGCTGTGAAGAAAAATTACATCACGACACTTGCAGTGGAATGGATGTAACTGGAGATCATATGTGGAGCAAATTAAAGCAGACTCTGAAAGGCAAATGCTGGATCTGTTCTCTCTACAGTCTGGATTTGTGTGTGTATGTGTGTGTGTGTGTGGTGTGAGTGTGTGTGTGGGTGTGTATGATGTATGTGTGGTGTGTGTGTGGTATATGTGAGTGTGTGTGGCATGTGATGGGGTGTGAGTGTGTGTATGGGTGTTGTGTGTGGTGTGTGTTGTGTTTGTGTGTGTGTGTGTGTGGTGTGTGAGTGTGTGTGGTGTGTGAGTGTGTGTGTGGGTGTTGTGTTTGTGTGTGTGGTGTGTGTGGTATGTGGTGTGTGTGGTGTGAGTGTGTGTGGTGTATGTGAATGTGTGTTTGTGTGTGTGTGTGTGTGTGTGAGTGTATGAATGTGTGTATGTGTGTGGTGTGTGGCGTGTGATGGGGTGTGAGTGTGTGTGTGGTGTTGTGTTTGTGTGTGTGGTGTGTGTGGTATGTGGTGTGTGTGGTGTGAGTGTGTGTGTGTGTGTGTGTGTGCACATGCACATGCATGTGAATATTGTCAGGAGTATGAGGGAAAGGAAGAGCACTATCTTAGGGAGATGGGAAGAGGAAAACAGAGTAATGGACTACATGCGGCATGAATGCAGGGAAGAGGACCACGTACTGGGGAGGAGCACCACGTACAGGGGAGGAGCACCACGTACAGGGGAGGAGGACCACGTACTGGGGAGGAGGACCACGTACAGGGGAGGAGGACCACGTACTGGGGAGGAGGACCACGTACAGGGGAGGAGGACCACGTACAGGGGAGGAGGACCACGTACAGGGGAGGAGGACCACGTACAGGGGAGGAGGACCACGTACTGGGGAGGAGGACCACGTACAGGGGAAGAGGACCATGTACAGGGGAGGAGGAACTCCAACAGAAAGACAGAGCTGCTGGAGGACTGCAAGGGGAAGGAGTACAAATTAGAGCAAAGGATAATAAAGCACATGCAAGAAAATGCATGGCAAAGCCCAGTGCTTTATATTCTAACTTAAATAATTCAAAGAAGTTGTTTGTGTAAGTTATAAGGGGAGAATAGGAAAGATGAAGTCAGCAGCCTCTTCCCTAAGCAATCCTTCCTACAGCCTTCCTGACAAACCTAAGCTCTTTCCTAAACTTTCTTTCCATTTGACTTTTGTTCCTTAGTTTTTTTCCTTAAGATTTGATTGTAAAGAATTCAATTGTGTGTACATGTATGTAGGGTACACACGAGTACAGTGCCGGTGGAGACAATGGTAGGTGCTGACTCCCTGGATCTGGAGTTACAGCTGATTGTGAGTCTCCTGGCGTGGATGTTGGAAACCATAATCTACTCCTCTGCAAAAAGCAGTCCATGCTCTTAGACTCTGAGTCCTCTCTCTAAGCCTTCAGGTCTTCTTTTTGCAACCTTTTTACCGGAGCACATTAATTCTGCAAAAGGAAAGATTTCTGGGCTACAGAGATGGCTCAGTAAGGTGCCTGTAACACAAGCAGGAGACCTTGCTCCGATCCCCAGAATTCACATAATGAAGCTGCACACAGCAGCATGTCTGGGATCCTAGCTCCAAGGAGGAACAGAGATAGGAGATCCCTGGAGTTCACTGGCTGCTTAACCAGCTTAGCCAAATGCATGAACCCCAGGTTCAGTGAGAGAACCTGCCTCAAACAAAACCAAGGCAGAGAGTGAATAAGGAAGACACATAAAATTAACCTCTGGTCTTTACACACATGCACACCCCTACATGAACATGTACATATACACAAAATGGATGAATACAATTAGAAATGTCATTGTGATATTTTCATACATGCTTTGGGGATATTTAATTGGTCATTTAGTATTTTTGCTTTTAAACTCTGAACAATGAACTCTGTTTAAATTTCTCCTGCTAAAGTGAGCCACAGTTTAAACTACAAATTGGGAAAAAAAAATGCTTCGGGAAATGAGTTCTCTTTGAATACACATTGAGTGCCCATTTCCTTCCAGGCAGCTGACAGCTATGGATGAAGAATGGTGAAAAATGATCCTTATCAAAGCCCACAAGTTAGGGAGACACCTTTTGAGTAGACAGTTGCAATGCACTATACAGGAGTACTACTGGAGGGCTGTGGGAAGGGTAGAGAGAAGACCAGAAAAGGCACTTCCTCCCACCACTGTTCCGTGCAGACATCCATGTGGCTGCAAACAGCAAGAGTAGGAGCTGCAAGGGCCGTGGAGCTTTTAAACCATTAACCACTGATGGCTACTTTGTTATAAGCCATTTCATCCTGGGGATACAATTTTTCTTTTTCTGCCACTTTGTGCATAAATTAAGCTCACATTTTATTGGCTTATTCAGTATGGGCTTCCACTTTAGTAAAATCATGGAACCCTAAGCATTGACTCTATGTTGCTTAGTTTAGAACATTCTGTCTTCATTCTGCTCATCTATGGGTGTTGCGGTTTGAGCCTGAATTGCCACGGTCGATTCTTGTTGCTCTGGTGGGACTATTCTGGTGGTCTTGGAACCTTTAGGAGGGAGGTCTGGCTGGCAGAAGTAGGTCACCAGAAGCAGACCTTGACTGTTAAACTGGTCCCTGATTCTAGCCTGCTCCCTGGTTTTCACCACCATGTGCACATCTGCTGCCATCCACTCGGTCCAGCATGAACTGAGTTGCTCTGACGTGCCACAGAACTGCCACATGGTGAAGCTTCTGAAATAAAAGCAAACCTCTCCCTCCGTTATTCTGTGAGGTGTTTTGTTACAGTAGGGAGGAGGCAACAATACAGTGGGCAAGCTTCCTTGTTTGTAAAAACAATAATGAATTATTATGTGTTCAAGGTTCAGACAAGAAGAATGTGCTCAACAAAGATTGTCATTGCCAGCCCCAATGACCTTGAAAGGACAATGAATCTTCACACAAAATTAGCAGTGCAGTGTTTGCACACTGGAATGAGGAAGCAGTGGTGGTCACTGCTAGTGTGACAGTGTTTTTTGTTGTTCTAGACACTACTGGTTGCTCCCTCTTTCTTGAACTCTGAGCCGGCCTGTGTTTTTAAGTTATAATTCTGCTTTTCTCAGCATTCTTCATGGAATTATCTAGTTATTCTTGCCTTCTAAATGCTGTTCTCTGAATGATGACCCTGGCTCACCTCTCATTATCACTCTTTTCCATATGCTAATATTATCTATATGTGGCATTATCTAATGCTACAATTTTTATGGGTCCATAGGCTGATGACTATAGATTTTTATTTTCATCTGCCTGCTATACATCTTCTTGTGAATATTTCTTAGACATTTTCAGTTGAGAACATCTGAAAATACCATCATTTTCCTGTTGAAGGAGATGTATTTGTGTTGCCACTCAGAGACTGCCGATGGAGTTGCGCCTTTGTTCCTAGGGCGGAGTCCACACTAAGCTGGCTGGAGTGGACCATAGAGTTCTCTGACATACTCAAAGGAAGCTAGAAGGACACATAGGAGTAATAAGGAGGGGCCCAAATATTGGGTGGAAAGGAGAAGGTGGATTCCAAAGAAAACACTTGGAACTGATTGGGTAAGGGAAAAGATGGGGCAGAAGAAGAATAGAGGAAAAAGTCTAAGATTAGTCCTGGCTTTCTCCTTTGGACAAATTAGGAAGGATGACAATATTTGGGTAGGTGGGGATTGGAACAGGAGGGATCAGGCAGGGGTGATGGTGGAGGGAGAAAGTACTGGGAGAGAAGACTGGAATTGGGGGGCATTTGGGAGTCAATGTGGAAACCTAGTGCAGGAAAACTCCCTAGAATCTTTGAGAGTGTCCCTACAAAGACTTCTAGTAATCAGGGATATGGAGCCTATCCTGGCTGTCTTCTATAACCAGGCAGGGCTCCCAGAAGTGGGACTGGGACACCAATCCAGCCACAAAACCTTTAACCTACAACCTGTCTTGCCTCCAAAATGTGCTGGGGTAAAGGAAGCATGGAACTTGTGGGAGTGGCCAACCAATGATTGGTTCAACTTGAGGTCCAACATCCTGAGAGAGAGCTCACACTTGACACTTCCTGATTGTTCAGGAACCACAGACTGGACAGCCCAGAGACCCAAAATAGAACCAAACAAAACTGGGAAAAAATTCAATTAAATGATTCCTAATTATATTTTGCTATACTCATAGATCTGTGCCTAGCCCAAATGCCATCAGAGAAGTGTCATCAGCAACTAGCAACTGATGGAAACAGATGTGGAGACCCACAGCCAAACATTATTGGAGTCAGGGCAACCCCATGGAAGAGGAGGGAAGAAGGATTGCAGGATCCAGAGGGGCTGAGGACACCAGAAGAATATGGCCTAAAGAATCAACTAAGTAGGGCTCATAGGGGATCAGAGAAACTGAAGAGACAAACACAGACCTTACATGGGTCTGAGCTAGGTCCTCAGCATATACCTTATGGTTGTGTAGCTGGGTGTTCTTGTTTGTGCGACTCCTAACAGTGGGAGTGAGGGTGTCTCTGGCTCTTTTGCCTTCTCTTGGGACCCTTTTCCTCCTACTGGATTGCCTTGTCCAGCCTTGATATGAGGGTTTGTGCTTAGACTTATGGTAACTGTTATGCTGTGTTTGGTTGATATCCCTTGGAGGCCTGCTCTCTTTTTGAAGGGAAATTGAGGAAGAATGGATCTGGGGAGAAGGGAGGTGGGAGAGAGTACTGGGAAGACTGGAGGGAGGGGAAACTGTGGTAGGGAGGTAATGCATAAGAGAAGAAAAAAGGAAAAAAAGAAGAAAGAGTAGACAGTGTTCTGGAATGTTATTTTAAGATGTTACATTTGTTTATGCTGTGGAACATTTATTTAACAATGCAAAAAGGTGCTGGATTCTTTTATGTTGCGATTGTTTAACTCTTTGCCTGTCTAAAACACCTGATTGGTGTAATAAAGAGCTGAACAGCCAATAGTAAGGCAGGAGAGGATAGCTGGGTCTGGTGGGCTGAGAGAATAAATAGGAGGAGAGATCTTGGAGGAAAAGATCTAGGAGCAAGAAAAGGAGGAGAGGAGGACTCCACGGGCCAGTCACCCAGCTACACAGCAAGTCATGGAGTAAGAAAGAAAGAAAGGTATACAGAATAGAGAAAGAGAAAATACCAGAGGCAAAAGGTAGATGGGATAATTTAAGTTAAGAAAAGCTGGCTAGAAAGAAACCAAATTGAGGCTGGGCATTTATAAGTAAGAATAAGCCTCTGTGAGTGGTATATTTTGGAGCTGGGTTGTGGGACCCCAAGAGTAAAAAGTAAATGACAATCAACAATGAGAGAGAAAGAGAGAGAAAGAGAGAGAGAGAGAGAGAGAAGAGAGGATAGAGAGAGAACACATATGAGGCATTTAGATTTTTATTATTTAATTTGAATACTCTGAAAGGCAGAAAAATGTGTTTGAATTAGTTCCCATTTAGATGGAATTTGCTTTGTTACTTTAAGATAAAAAATAATAACCATGACAAAATCTAAAATTTTAAAATTCCCAGAGGCTTATCAGTGTCTGCAAGACAAAACTTACCTTAGTGCATTGTCTTTGCCATTCTCTGCCTCCTCCTTCCCAAGCTCAACATTCTGTGCACCAAGAGCTTCTGGAGTTGAACTGGATGGTAAAGTCAAATGACACCAAAGGAGCGAGGCTCTGATCCCAGTATGGCTTACTGTCTTTGGATAATACCAAAGCATGTTAATTCACTTCTATTTTTCTCAGCTCCCAAATGAAAATGAGAATGGTACCTACTGTGTGGTGTTGAGGTGAGGATACAATTAATACTACAGGCAAGACATTTAGCTTGGTGACTTGCACAAAAATAATGGCAAAATGTGCAGATTCCTAAATTTGACTCACTTCCCTATGCTCCTGGGCTGCTGCCCTAAATCATGACTGCCTGGAACACACATTTTCCTTAACTAACCTGCCAATCACTGCCAATCACTTAGGCATTATTTTTTCTCCAAGACAATCCTCTGATGAGGTATTAAGTCAGCACAAATCAATAACCAAGCCAGCTCAATAGGAACAGGTATTTTTAATGAAAGAAAAGGGGGAACTCATGCCACTCACACCGCAGTCCTATTCGTCCGGGGGACACCACATGGAGAGAGAGAGCACACACCTGTGTTCTCTCGATTTTCTACCTGGGGTCCAAGTAGCCACACCCCAACTTGATGTGATTGGCTAGTGGCTCTTTCCCCATCAATCCTCTGGCCCGACACTCTCATCAACATGCGGAGCATGCTGCTCTCTCTTCTTCCGTGTCTCACAGGTTCTATGCATAACCATCTAATGCCCATTTTCATATCTATATAAAAACAATACCGTCACGGCCTCTGCCTAACCGAGCTGAGATGCAACAGAAAGCACAATGAGAGGGTAAAGAAGAGTCTGTTTACAACCTCAAAAATAAATTGTCATTCAGTTGATGGGAAAGAGATAAATAAATGCCGACGGAAGTTAATTCAGTCCTTTGTGTTAAAGTTAAAACATGTAGACCCTTTGCCCAAACAGTGGTATTTCTAGCACTCTTCCTAAGAAGATGAGCTGACAACTTCACAAAGATAGTGTCTTAACCCAGTTTCCCTAGGTAAAGAGTTTGAGGCAAGGTTTGCTTGAGCAACTTGAAATGGTAAATGTAGTCCCAGAAGAACAAACTTAGTGGGAAACCGTATCTAGACAGGAAAAAAAAGAGTGGGGAAACCACTGTCTAAATGGCCACAGTTCTACAATAAAATATAGGTCATCATTGCATCAGCCTTCACCTGTCTGCTATTTGGACCCCAGCGACTCTCCAGTGGGGAAATAAAAGGGAATTGTCCAGTCATCTCCTTTCCATCCTGTGTCTTCTCTTGGCTCTCCCACTGTCCCCACATTAGGGTTTCCTGTGTTGTCGGTTGTGTTATTGGGTAATTACCCAGGTAGCCTAGGAAAGACAGATCCAGTCACCACCCTGTAGTCCCAACCCTGCTCTCCCTGTGTGCTAGGAAGTATTTCAGATTGTAGGACCTCCATGGATCCTTCACTTCAGTCTGGTTTTCAAGGTTGTCTAGGTTGTCAAGATGTTCCCATATACTGTCTATCACCTTTGTGGAATCTGAGATGACCCTCAGAACAGATGATTGGCTACTGGTAAAGGTAGCCACTGCCTTCATTTAACCCCATGGAACAAAACTCTACAAGGCAACAAAACAAGAAAAAAATTGGAGAATTCCAGTTGGATTTCACATAGATACATACTGCACATTGAAATGTGGTTTATGGGTTCCATATTTCTATGCAACCCTAATTTCCAGGAATAGGGGATGAGGTCAGTAAACGTTGACAAATTCAAAGTTGGTTAAAAAAAATCAACATTTCCAGAACAATATAAGTAATTATATAAAGAGAATGTGATTGTCTTCAGGGTGTGTGTTGTGTCTAGAGATAGAAGGAAGGAAATCTAAAAATATTTTTGTCTATTTCATCTTAATGTAATATTTAAAATAAAGTTTGCTTTTTAAACATTTTCTTCATTTTTTTTCTTTTTCTTTTTTTCTGTTTTTTTCGTTTGTTTGTTTTTGTTTTTTTGAGACAGGGTTTCTCTGTACAACAGCCCTGACTGTCCTGGAACTTGATTTGTAGACCAGTCTGTCTCCTGAGTGCTAGAATTAAAGGCATGCATTATTACTGGCTAAACATTTTCTTATTTATAAGAATATAATGACTGTATGATATTTATTATCTGAAATATTAGAAACTTATTTCACATGAAGAGGAATGTTTAAATAATAATGCAATGTGTTCATCATATAAAGATAATTTCCTTTTCTGGGTGCACCGTGCTCTGGTAGGTCCACTGTACATCTCATCTCAAAAGAATATATATTTATAATATTATATACAATCATATATAAGATATATATTAAATATATATGTCTATTTATATATAGAGAGAGAGACTGAGAGAGGGAGAGAGAGAACTTACTCTGAAGCAACAAGCTGAGGCACATCTGTAGGCATGCCCATTATTACCTACAGAGCCAAACCTGTCATCCATGTTCCAGGTCAGTTAGTAGGGACCCCTCACATCATCCCTGTCCTCTCCCTCTCTGGCTCGTCTCCCTGCATCCGTTCACCCATGTGTCTAATCGCTCCCTCCCTCTCCATAGCTACTCGGGGTTTGCATCGTCATCATTGCATCTCAAGCTCACACATCAGTCCTCCCAGAAAGCCTTGCCAGACCCAGGAACCCATTTTGCAACTTTCTGTGTATGATTCTTAAAATTCCTATGCCTTGTCAATATCTCAATAAAATTCATATCATTAAATGTTGTCAGTAATCCTAAGAAAATTTTATTTGCCTACATGAAACCTCAATAATTATATTTGCAGTGTGAAATCTTCAAGTTTATCATTTTCTGTGACAGGAATAAATCATGTTTAAAATGATACTTATTTGCAAATAAAGATAATTATACAATAAAAGTAGACCCCCAAAGCACCAGAATTAAAGAAATAAAATGACAGAGGTTTTGAAGACAGACCCAGATGCCATTTGGGGGTTACTTTTCTGTCACTGTGAGCAAATATAGAGAAAACCTGCTGGCTCACAGGTTCAGAGATTCGGTTCTCTGGTCAGTTGTTCCTGTCGCCTTTGGCTGTCACTGTGGCAGCCGTGTGAGAGGAAGAATCGCCTCCTGACTGCCATGAAGCACAGTGAGAGGAAGAAGAGGCCAGGGTCATTCCCTCCCCCAGAGATTCCCTCCTGGGCATGCTCCCTGTGGCTGAGTTTTTCCACTAGACCTCACCTTTGAAAAGACCCCCCAATTTGTGCAATGTGTAAAAGGCTTGATCTCAGCCAGATGACCCCAGCCACGGTGATTCTGTCTATTGGAGTCAGTGGAGGTTGCTGCTCTCCCCAGGCACCTACATCATCTCAGAAGCACAATAGTCTGACCCCGAGGACCGTTGCCAGGGCATTGCATGTGCCTATTGGAAGAAATGACAAATTCTCCTGCATTCAGTTTGTCAGTTTTTCCAGACAGCACCCCTAAAACTTCCGTTCAGTGTACCCACATCCCTCCTTTGCAGCCTTCTCAGTCAGCCCTATAGAGATTGACTCATAAATTATGCTGCAGTATCAGGCAATCATTGATTATGGGGCCAGAGGACAGGAGATGCAGTCGCGTGCTTTCCTGTGGCTCTGGTAATCCTCCGAGGGAAAGAAAGGCAGCACAACCCTCACTGCAGCTGGAGATGTGTGACACAGCCTGGCCAGGGGGCCTGCGGTCCTGGAGCCAATCTCCTGCTTCCAGTTCTGTGTGTAGATGGATGTGAGCCCAAGTTTAATAACCTGACCAAGGAAATTAGGATGTCACACATCACATGATAAAACTCGGCCACACTGACAGCCAATGCGCGGCTTGAATGTTGCTTCCTAAGGAGGTGCGATGGTACAGCACTAAAGGCTGCCAGACTAATCAGACTGCAAAAGATTCAGAGCAATGAGTATGTCGTCTATGTAACCAACAGGACACCACAGAGAGAGAGAGAGGGAGAGAGAGAGAGAGGGAGAGGGAGAGAGAGAGACAGAGAGGAAGGGAGGGAGGGAGGGAGGAAGGGAAGGAGGGAGGGAAGGAGGGAAAGAGCCACAAATGGAAAACAAGCCCAGTTATCACACCTGATATGATTCTAACACCCACAATTAAAAGAGAGGATAAATCCTCTAGAATAAAGAATTCAACAATACCATAGAAAATAGTAGTTTCCAATCCTTCCCCCAAGGAGACCAGCAGATACTTATGGCATAAAAGAGAGAGCTCAAGCCGGGCAGTGGTGGTGCATGCCTTTAATCCCAGCACTCGGGAGGCAGAGGCAGGTGGATCTCTGTGAGTTCGAGGCCAGCCTGGTCTACAAGAGCTAGTTCCTAGGATTGTTACACAGAAAAACCTTGTATTGAAAAACAAAATAAAAGAGAGTTTTGACACAGGGAGAATCTATACATACTCAGTTTCCTCCACTGACCCTGTACAAGCAATCAATGGTGGTGAGAAAATAGAGAACTGTCTTGCAGTCATACAGTTGAGCCAGTGGCTTTACAGACACACACACACTGCTCATTTTTCTAATTCTGTAGAATAAACCAAGAAGAGGTGTATTTTGTGGCTGAAAGAATCTTCACATATTTTCCACTTTGCCTAGGGAAGAAGTGTTACTAGGACAGGAAAGGCTACGTGGAATTCCTGATCACTTTCCTCTTAGATTCAAAACATATCATTTGGGTAATTATACCCCCCATGCTCCAAACCGTAGAGTATCTAACAAACCCCACTGTTAGACACAGAAAATATTGTTTCAAGTTGTTGGTCATGGAAATCAAAGAGTCCAAAATAATATAGGCTACTGCCCTTGGTTGTCATCCAGTCACCTAAGGAAGGACCCTACTGCTCAAGACACCAAACACTCGGGACATGGGACTTGGAGGACTCAAGCTGGACCTGAGCTGGAAGCTCCTCCGTGAGGACTAGCTCTCATAGTACCCAAAGGTGCTACATCACCTGCCAAGGAAGAAAGACAACCAGTGATTCTACCCAGCAGAAAGCCATAAAGCCTATGAACCACGACGGTGGCTGGCCTGCCAATGGTGATGGTTTCATCTGGGGGGCAAAAACAAAACAAAACCAAACATAGAGTCACTTAATTGGACTTCAGTCCCTTCAACAGGAAGGACTTTGCGCCAGGTACAATCATCCTAGCCTACTGCTCTTCGCTAATGAGGACACTAGAGGAGAATTACCTGATACTGCTTTCCTAAACCAGGATAATCCCCAACCACATTGGAAAAATGTATACTTAAACCCCCGGATAAATGTTGCTCTTCCTCCTCATCAATGCAGCTTCTTTTCACAGAAGACAGAGACCATCACAGAAAGTCACAACTGGTCAAAATGCAGACCGTTGACCGTTGGGTGCCCAAGATCAACTGATACATCTAAAACAGAAAAAAGAGATTATCAAGAGGAAATAAGATTAACAGAAGCAGAAAGGAATGCTTGTCAGACACATACCGTCCAGGGAAACCTCTATTTATACTGTCACACCCAGTTGTATTTGAAATGATAAACACAGTGGCCTAACAGAGGCCTGGGGATCATGGCAGCACCGCGGATGATGGCTGAGTCTCACAGCAGGCAAACCAGCTGAAAACGTCACTGAGGGGAAAATGATAATGTGCATGGAGAGAGCGAGAGTGGAGTTCAGTTGTTTCTTTGGGATCAACAGCAGTACCATTGTAGTTTGTATCCCTGATCTTCTGAGTGCAAGTTTACCCATAAATTATGATTAAATACAGGCCAGAAGGAGCTGTGCATGTCTTGGAAACAGTGTGAGAAGCAAGTGCATCTGAGTGGTGCAAGGGGGGTTGTAGAAGTCTTGATTCTGCCCTTAGATGGCCCTTGCCATTCCACTGTACCGTGCTCCAGGCACTGGAGTTCTGGCTGCTGATAAACTCTGCCAATGAGAGAAACGTAAGCCCCACCAGTAGCTGCCTTGTTGTGGACATGGCCTCTCATTGGAAACAAGTCAAGTCAACAATTGACATATGTGCACATAACATCTGTGCTATAGGATGTAAATAAGGCTCTCCAATAAAAACTCATATGTTGCAATTTTGGTTCCTAGATAGTAAATTTAATCGCTGAGGCGTGATTGGATCGTGACGGCTCTAATGCTACCAATGGATGATCTACCAATGGAATTATAATTTGATGGGGTTATGGTTAGGTGATAGAAAATTGGAGGTGAAAAAAAAGGTTTAGGGTTAGGATTTCAGAAATACAATTTTTAAACTTAAAATACAAATTTTGTCTAGATGTGAGGTAAATTTTTTTATCTTTATGTGTGACTGGAAGGTTTTCAGATTTAGTCTGGCTTTATAGCTTCCTTCCTTCTATTAATCAGCAAGGAACAGTCAGCATTAACTGGGGACCATGAACTTATGATCTAGGAGGTCCCAGCCTGAGCTTCTTGCTGTTGTTGATTTAGTTTGTTGTGACATCAGTACATTAATCAAAAATAGAGGTACGAAAATTCAGGGTTTTATATTACTGTTGACTAAGTTACTAAATTTGAAAGAATATTATCATACTCTTTAAATTCTAAAGAAAATCAAAAGTTAGTAGTAAAAACCTAAGGCAGAACATCTAAAAATAAAAAAGAAAATTGGAGGTGGGGCTTATTTGGAGGAAGTATACCACTGATGCATGTCCATTGGGGACATCTCTTGTTCCCAGACCCTTCCTGTGTCTGTTTTTGCTTAGTGGTTACCATGAAGTAAGTCACTTTGTTCTGCCTCTGCCTTGCTCTTCTGCCTAGCACCAGAACCAGATGACCCTAGACTGAAATCACCAGAGCATTCCCTTTGTAAGTCATCGGCACAAATGGCCCCTTGAAGACTCTGTGCCAAGGGAATGTCAGCAAAAATAAGGCACAAGCATGGTTTTCAACAAATCGTTAGTACTTTGGTACCAGAAAACTTTTCAGAGTCTGGGTGAGAGGCTTCATTCTTTGCTGAGACTGGAACAGGACTGGCGCTGAGTGGAAGCTTTACCGTGGGCAGTGTCACCAGCTCTGGAGACCACAGGATTGCAAACACTCAGGGCTACACAACTTCAAGGCAGCCCAGTGTCTTCTTGTACTTGGAGAAACAGCCTTATAAGACAAATTGTGGCCGGGTGGTGGTGGCGCACGCCTTTAATCCCAGCACTCGGGAGGCAGAGGCAGGCAGATCTCTGTGAGTTCGAGACCAGCCTGGTCTACAAGAGCTAGTTCCAGGACAGGCTCCAAAGCCACAGAGAAACCCTGTCTCAAAAAACAAAAACAAACAAACAAACAAAAGACAAATTGTGTATTTGGGTAAAGGAGTCAAGAAGGATTAGTAGTCTTTCCTAAAGCCCTCCCTGCTTATCCACTCCACTGCCTTCAATCAGGAAGAGGCAGTCTCTTCTCCTGGGGCATCAGCTCCATGATTATAGATTTTCAGTAATGACACTGAATAAACATTTGCACAATGCATGAGTGAATTCTAATATCCCCAATGTCAACTACTATCTGAAGTGCCTGGAGCCTGCTTATCACCATATATAATATTCATAAAGCATTTAGAATCCCTTGACAGAGGCTCTCTGCAGAAAGGATACACTTATCTCTCTCTAAAGGATATGGTGAAGATTAATTAGCTAATTTCTCTAAAAGCTTCAGGGATGAAATTCTTTGCTCTAACTAATTATAAATATCACAATGTGTTCGTGCTATAAAGTCATACCTCTGAAGTTAAATAGAACTTGTTTTTTATTTATATAAGAACTACTTAGATATGCCGTTACTATTCATCGGAGACTGAGATTACTTTGCAGTTCAAAATGTAGGCTTGTGGAGGATGTTAGGTCACTGAGGCGATTTGAGTCTGGTTATACAGTCAGGCAATTTGCACAAATGTCTCATTTGGGGCCCATTCAACAATACAGACATAGTCTATTATCATTTAAAACATATTGAATGTAGAAGTTAATATCCTTGCTTATATACCTGCTAGGAATCTTTGTAAAAATCTCATTTACCAAATAACAAGACCCAGCTCATGAAATTAAATCATATACCGCACAAGTAGGCTTTGCAAAGCACCTGCCTTCCTGTTGGTACTCAGTACTTGTTTACATACCTGAGTTGAATAAGAATGACCAGACACTTGAGGCTAAAATAATTTATATTTGTCTCCAACTATTCCACTCTACTTTATTCATTGGAGACATGTCTTACTGTCCTGCACAAAACTCCTAACAAGTCTCTGAACTTTTCATCTGCTCTTGCGTCTCAATGTCGTCTCAATGTGGCAACTCGAACTGATCCCCAAATTCCAGCAATGAACTTGGAGATACATCATTTGTCCCACCTCAAGCATAAGTGTAGTTGCACTTCTTGCTTCTGGAGAAGAGACTTGGTCTTCATATTCTAAAACAAGACAACCTGCCCTTCAGCTGCCCTAAGGTTTGGAGTGGGATTTCCATTAATAGGAAACTGGTTTTTTGAGTCATGGAATTTGACCCTGTAGGCATTAAATGAGTTCTCCTTTACTAGGCAGGAAAGCTGGCCCCACAGATTTTGATTCTGTGAATAAGGAATTTCAACTGCAGATACGGAACACTACTCTAAAGAAATGGAACCTGGCCCACCGAACACAAAATCTGTTTTCCCAGCCATTGACTTAGTCTGCAAAGGCTGCCACAATCTGATGTATAATATCACAAGAAAGAGAAATTATTTTTTTTATAGTTCCAGTCCAAAAGTCCAAGATAAAGGTACTAGTAAATTCAGGATCTGGGGTGCTTTCTCCCCATCTCACAGTAGTGGGAATGGAACCTAGAGTCAGGTGTGCATTACACAATTGTTCTACCACAAGTTCCAACCTCAGAGCTTTTTCCTTTGAGACAAGGTCTCTCTACCTAGTTCAGCCTTGCCTTGAACTTGATCTTTGCTGACTAATATGTCATGTAAGAACTCTAAGAAGTTTCAAAGCATTTATTTAAGTCATAAAGTTGGCTTTTCCAGACATAAAATCTGATCAAGTTGGAATTCCATGGTATCTATGCCTTGAATCATGAAAACATCACATAGCATTGGATACTAAGCCAAGTATAAGCATGGTCTTAAAAGTGTCTGACCTTGATAGCATGAAAAAAAATCCTAAATATATGATGTATTAACTATATTTCTCATCACCATGACTAAATCCCTGACAAAAAGCAATATAAGGAAGGGGTATTTATTTTGTCTTACAGTTTGAGGACACTCAGTCCATTATGGCAGGAAGGCAGAGTGGCAGGTGGCTCTGTGGCTACAGGAACACAAAGAGATTTGCTCACCTCTCAGTGCACAAGAGAGAGTCCTCTGGTACAGGGGCTGACTATAGCCCATACGACCCACCTTCTGGTGAGCCACCTCTTCCAGCTAGACCCCCTTATCCTGAAGACTGCCCAAGGCAGCAACACAAGGCAGGGACTAAATGTTAAAACACTTGGGTTTGTGTTTACATCCAAACTATAATGCATGGAAAATTTCTTTCTGTAGAGGTACATTCTCAGAGAGATCAATAAATCAATAAGCATAAGTAGGCAAAATTATGTGCGAACTTTTAGAAAAATGCTCTAGTCTTGTGACTAGGAACAAAATGTAATAGACATACGTGTATGCAAATGTAATAATGAAGCCCATCACTTTGCACGATCACTTTAAAATGAATATAAGAGTTTTAAAGTAGAAACTTGAATTAAGTTAATTTTTATCATGTTTTGGAACAAGTCTGGCTTAGGATAATCACTTAGAAAGTACTTAATGGTGGAGCTCTTATTACTGATGAATATAGCACACATGGTCAGGACACTAGCACATATTTGCTGTTTTATTTCACAAAAATCCTCATAAACTATTATAAACAAATTTTCTAATGACCTTTAATAAGAATTCTCTTTGCCAATTTTGTGTCTACCCATAAAGATAAAAATTGTGTAGTGAACACCTTAGCAGATTATATTTTAGAAATTGTTATCAGGGTATGCTGGTTTACATATAATTTGGCGGTGTATCCACCAAGGATTCATGTGATCCTGCGTGTGTCCATACAGGAGGTGGTGTACCCCACGAGGGTGCTGCCTGCTGGATAGTCCTCAGCTCACTAAAAGTGCTTCCCCAGAGCTCAAAACAGTTGTTAATTCAGTCAAGAGCAAGTTGTCATGGAGTGAGACCGATTCCTGACTCTCTCCTGCTTCCTGCTGGGTGGTGTGCTGTATGCTCTCATCTGTGCTCTGGCCATCAGCCAAGAGGTCCTCATCAGAGTCAAGATGACACGGTGCCATTGCATTTGAGTCTCCCGAATTATGAGATAATGGATCCACTTTCCCTTACAGAGTTAGTTTACACAGGCGTTTTATTACACTAATTAAAAAATGGACTAATATCCAGGGTGAAGCGTAAAATGTAAGGCTGTCACAGAGGTTGCGAGGGTGGGGCCTTTGTGTTCTAATGAAAGAAATTAAGTCTTCATGGAGGGACATTTGCTAATAAATTCAAAGCATTTCAAAACTCCAATTTTCAAACCCCTCTGATTCTAGAATAAATCCTAGGAAATTTAGATAAGGAAAATGAACAAATGCAGGTGAAGAGATATATCTTCATATACATACATACATACATACATACATACATACATACATATACTGTAGCCCAGTAAAACACTGGACACAGTTTACTTATCTATCAGGAAGAGAGTAATGAAGTAAATTATGCCACATATTACAATGGAGCTCTTCTCTGTCTTCTCTGCCACTCAGTGGGTATATGAAGTTATTTTAACTCAAAACACCCATTATACATTGCTAAAGGAGAGTGGCAGTTGGTATACATTAGATCCTACTAGATAAACTATGGGGCAATATACACCATTATATTTGTTCAGTTGTGCATTTACCTCAAGATTTGGATAGCTTAACATTTTGTTTTGTACGAGGCTATTACATTTTCGGCCATCGCTGTGTAATTTTAAATGAAGAAAAAATTCTTACTAATAATCTTCAATACTTCCTTATTCTTGTTAGACTGAAAGAGAATTATGTCAAAGAATGTAGGTCCCCGTGTACAATGTAATCCTTTAAGGAAGTTCATGGCCATTGTGAATAACCTCCCATTGCTATAACTCTCATGCCATCTTCTGGTCTAAATGTAATTCACCTAGCTGCAGCTGCCGCGTATCGCCTGTGTGTGCTTTCTTGCGATTTCAGCCAGCTTCCTCTTTCTCTCTGTGATCCCAGTTCCTCTTTGACTATCAAATGCTGTGTAAAACAGAAACTGGAAACGTACACTTTATGATCATGTAAAAACAACTAGAACTCAACAAGATAGAGAGCATTGGCAAATCTTACAAAATGGAAGAGTGAAGAAAATCCTTTAATGAACAAGTCATAAGTCTAACAGATAATATTAATATAGTTTTAAATACTGATTTAGGCATCTTATAGAAAGGCAAAGGACTGGGAACTGAAGTCTCCATCAGTGACTTATTCAGTGGTCTTCCCTAGCCAATTTATCTGCTCATTCACCTTTTATTATCTCTACTCAATGAAAATTAGAACTTCCGCCTTTATTGGCTACCTCCAAACTCTCTCCTCTCCTTGGTTTTGAACTTTTAAAATCCTATATCGTTATGCATCATTGGCCATGAGCGAAGGGTATAAGGAAATATTTCAGTTTAGGAAAAGATAAGCTTATATTCTTTCTAAGAAAGAAAATAAAATAGCTGTTTGGAGTCCTTTGAAAATTTAAAGTCCATATTCTGCAGTATTTTAAACAAAACATATGTTTCTCTGCATACAGTGTGACGTGCGGTGAGAGTCAACGCAGCAACAGCGTCTTATCCGGCACGCATGGAAAGGCAGCACAGGCCTGCGGGCACAGCGCCTCGGAAGTGGCAGGACTGCGTGAGAGTTTAATAAGGTACAATATGGAGGGTTAGAGTTTCTGATCATCAAAACAAAGGATGCTATTTCCTGGTGATAGTTTTTTTTTTTTAAAGAGAAAAAAATCAAAGCTTATGGGCACACAGGCAACGCTTCACAGTTTCATTTGTGCTCCTCAAAACCTAGAAACTTGCTCAGTCATTCATGTCCCTTGGTACCTAGATCCCGACTCCCTGAAACGCTGAAGTAGTTTACACCTGTGACTAGCAGATGAAATAGTGGTCATTCTACACTAATTCTGGAATGTATTTTCCAATAGATTAATATTTTATCACCAGCTTAAACATCATCAGCTCTCCTTAGTATCAGAGCAGACTCCAAATTTGGGCTAGGACTCAGAAGCTACCTCAGTGCATGTAACACACTATGCCCTCAACTAACAGTTTGAATAGATGACATAGTGAATATAAAGAGTGAAGTGAAACAGAGGTTAAGTAGATTTAAGGGAAACAAGTGTCTAAACCCATTTTAGTTATCATATTGAATATCGAGACGGCGTGCTTAGCCAGAAGAGATTTAATTAGTTCATCGTTCTGGAGACCTCAGGTCCCAAACAGCACGTGTCTCTGGAAGGAGTGCTTAGGCTGCGTTCCTTCTTGGACAGCATCTTGGAGTGTGATGAGAAGATTACATGGACGAAAGGAAACCAGGATGAGAGAGACCAATATTGCTATCTCACATTGTACCCTACTATGAGGCCTGGGAGCAAGCTGTGACGCCCCCATGCATGAGCACTCGGAGGACACACTCAGATCATGGGCAAGCCATAGCAACAGCAAAGGCAAATGACCCCTTACATTTTATCCCTAGGTGCCTCGATACTACCAATGTCTTGTTGTGCTCTTCTTTTGTTACAAAAAACTAGGAGTCTCCTTTTAAACAAAAAACAAAAATCCTTCATAGGGAAAGATTAAAATACAAGCAGCATTCAACAAATATAACACTGTCACCTTAAAAAATTATGTTCCAAATATTTTTCCTTATCCCCATTGTGTTCCATACACATATGCTTAAAAAGCAACCCTGTATAGGCATACCATTCCTTTCTTTTTCTAATATCATAGAAATACATGATTATCAAAATAACATGCTCAAAATTTAAGAAAAAGTACTTTATGTCTATAATGCCCGTTGATAACACAGTCACCAATATTCTGCTTCATCTCTGGCAGAGAAGACAAGAGCCAGGACCTTCCAGTACAGTCATGATGAGAGCACTCAATGATCAGAAAAGTTTTAATTTGTGATCTCTATTCTGCCTCCTCTGAGAAAAATGCTCTGTAGAGAACTTTATATAAGAAAGGGATGTTCAAACTTAGACTTCATGTTTATGGAAAGGTGATTGGGGAGAGATTCTCAACCGTACCAAGTCGAAGGTGGCATGAAATACAGGTTTATGGATCACGTGGGCTCAGAAGAAAGATTGCTCATGTTCTCTTGCTTCCATTCACTACCAGCAAGATTCTTACTCCTCTGCGTAGGGCCTAGTTCTCCTGATTCATCATCTTTAAAATAGTTCCAGGCATTGTTAGCACTAATAAATATTGTCCTTTCTACTGGAGAAGGCAGTGTCCTTTAGTTTTTATGACACTCCAGTTTTTACCTTCTAATTCAGGATTTGGGGGATGTAGGCTTCTCCAGCTGTGGATGTCCTATTGATATTCGAGGAGAGGGCACAGAGTAAATAAAAATTTTAAAAATGTGTTATTTACCTCATTGCCTAATTGAATCATTATGAATCCATTATGGCCTATTTTATACCCCTCACTTCTGCTAAATGTTTTATTGTTCACTCTTTTTCATTTTGTTTCTAAGCTTGAAGGCTGCTTTCTCCCATTTATAAAGTCTGGTGGACCCTCCATGTTTCATGTATGTAGTACCCTATAATGACCATCCCTCAGGGTACTACACACATCCATCAGCTCCAATCAACTCCCATTTTTACCTTGTTAACAGTGCACAGCTTCAAGTTGATTGCTCTAAATATGAGCCCTACCAGCATTGAAAAAATTTAAAGGATTCACAGGATAGTAGTTGTCCCCCTACTATTCCAGAGAAAATAGTGATTCTCATTGATAAATAAACTCATAAAGCTCTGTAAATAGTTATGCTGTCCCCCAGAGTCCTGGAACTATTGGTTGGAAAATGGTATAAACACATTATTCATTTATCTTTCTATCGTTTTTCTGTGATAATATAATTTTCCAATCATATATTATTTTCATAAACTAAATACTAAACTTTGAACTACATTAAAAATAGGTATTTCAAGTACAGCATTGATGCTAATTATTTGCTGAACAGGGAAATAAATTACTTAATTGAACTGAGGTGTTGATATTGCTTTTAACTAACTAGAAAAAGAAAGACCTGTGTGTGTGTGTGTGTGTGTGTGTGTGTGTGTGTGTGCGTGTGTGCATGTGAGAGAATGTGTGTATATGCATGTGCGCAAATTCAACCACTTTAATGATGTCTGAGACTTTTTATGGGGAAATTTGAACAAATGTTTATTCGCCCCAGACACAGAACCAATGACAGATTAAAGTCAATGTTCCAAGGAAGTACAACTTGAAGAGTCCATCGATGAATTGGGATTGCGTAGAGGGTTGCAGTTCCCTACAAGGGCATGGGCAACTCAAATGCAGGTCCATAATGAAAACTATTACCCCAGGATGGGTCACTACTCATGAAACATGCAGCTCTCCAGTCCTAAAACCTCTGCAGAATGTACAGGCAGATCAACATGCTGGAGTCTCCTCCCCAAGCTTGGCTGATTGGAATGACTTCCTAAACACTTACCTACTGCTTTTATTACCTTAGGGAGGGGCCTTGGATTCTTATTTCAGCTTTTGCAGACGAGGTGGCTTGTTTACTTGCTGAGTCTCACGAAGCTGCCTCTTCTTTCTGGTTCAGCTCTATTGACTGGATGCCTCTTTAGCATCATTGCTGCTCATATTTGTTGGGACCATTTGGAGTCCTGGCCTCCAGCTGCTCTTCCCTGCTAGCGATCTTTCCTTCTGATTTGAGTTACTGAAAGCTGTGTCAAAGTTGTTTACCAGCTCTGCTTCATGAGCACGTGTTGCCTTGAGGATCAGAGGGTAAGGTTTTCACCTGTTGGCCCACCTGACTGTTGGGTATATAAGCCTCCATGGTGCTATTGAAGAAAGGGCTTCTTACCAGTGACTAGAGGTCCGTGTCTCTGTCTGTCTGTCTCTCTGTCTGTGCTGTCTCTGTGTGTCTTCGTGTGTTTCAACCTCCAGCCCCTTGCCCGAAGCTCGCGAACTGTATGGTAGCGCACAGAGCTCAGACAGGCGTTGTGCGCTGCACACATTCATGATCCTTTACTCACATAATGTAGCTTAGGAGCACATGCAGGGAGAGGAAGCTGTTTCATTTGCATTCATACAACATGATGTGCTTTATTCTGTGCACTCTACTTAGCACTCCATGTTGACATTTTCTGCTAATTATACATTTCTTCACAAATGTACTATAATATGGCATATTATCCCATGCTACAAAAGGGCTACAATTATTTTGTAATTGGCCTCAGATAAATACGTGGTCACTGGATTTTTTTCTTTTTAAGAAACAAAACAAGTCAAACATATTACTCTTATCTTGACTATCTGTAGTTTGGGAGCCTTTAGCAAATAATCAAAAAAAAATCAAGAAAATATTTTAACTTTGTGGAACATTTTTCAATAAAAAAAATCCACACAATGGATTAAAAAAACAAATTTATTTCCCTAGCCATTGTCTTCAATATCTCTTCTACCACTAGCTGACTGTTTTATATTGACTAACCCTAATCCATTTTTAGCCTTCTACACTCTCTTTCAGTCCAAGTTCATCTAGTCACTAGTGAAAGTCCATGGTAATGGTTCCATCTTCTTTGGTCCAGTTTGTTAGGTCTCAAACCTAGGACAAGTGGTTAACTGAGGTGTCCATTAACATATCAAAGTGGACTTTGACCACCAAGTTCTCCAAGCATCCCTCAGTAGCTGTTAGAGTCACCCAATCTGGCACAGCCAGCTCCCTACCCTGAAGTCTCCACCCAGGTTCTCTTCTCCCTACATAACCAAGTCATTCCGGCTACCCTGATCCATTTTGGTTTCTTTGCCTTTTGGCTGCTGCTTTTAGCTCCTAACTGTCTATCTCCTCTCCCTTCTTGCCTCTCCTCACATGGCCTGGCTCAGTTTTCCAGTCATGTTCACTCTGGACTTTTCCAGATGTCTCTGCCTCTGCTTGGGCTCTCCCCTTACATCTGTGATAAAAACCGCAACTCCCTAAGAGAGGTCGCGCCCTCCTTCTATTTCCCTTTTTACATTCATGTGTCACCTTGCTGCACCCTGGCCTTTATACACCCACTGGGCAGTCCTGTCCTCATACACCTTATTCACAGCAGATAAAACACGCTCAAATGCTGAGGAAACAGGTTCTCATAACCTCCAGCGTGACCAGTGAATCCTCCCTGACAGTTTTTCATAACTTTTGTATGCTTCACATTTGGCACCTAATTAATCATTAAGTCTTTACAAAGGATTCCTAAATCTTTCTAAATTTAATCTTTTTTTTTTCTTCAAATACTTTAACCCAGACACCCACCATTTGTTTCCTGGGCTTTTAGATGCCCTCTTCAATGGTTTATCTACTTTGGGGGTTAACAATTTATAATTCAACTTCCTACAGTGATCTTTCTAAAATCCCAGTAATTTTATCACCAGCTTCTTGTCAGTCATCAAACAGCTCCCGATAGCTTATGTTGACATCTAAATGGGACATCGTTTTGTCTTGATCATTCTCTGGAGTCTCATCCCCTATTCCTTTCCAATCTATGTTTCCTCATCTCGTTTTTGATAGACTTCCTTTCTCTTCAGTTCTCTGACATCCTGGGAAATGTCACTCAAATGCTAAGACTGCTTAATTTTTACATTTTCTAGGGAGAAGAGTTGTCCTCTTAGTGTCACATGATTCCATCTGTGCGATGCTGTTAGAATGTCACACTATTGTAAGATTACTTGTGCATTTCTCACCAGACCCGAAATACTTAGCTTCATGTGCTGCCTGGCATAGAGCATCTGCTCAATAAATACCTCAAAACAGTTATGCATTTGTTTGCAGGGTCCATTTGAGTATCTACTTTCTGTACCACATGTATCTTACTGTTCTTGCTCAAGAATAAGCTAGTCTTATTTTCATATATACATCCATATAAGTGACTTCTGAATAAGGACCCATACCAGGTATTTTTTCCCATTTGAGCATCTCCTAAACCATTGGTTTGTTGCTGAATGAAAAATAATTGTTTATGGTACTGTGAATTTTGAAACTGATTTTACTTCGCTCTTTGCTTTGACACTAAAGAAATTCCATGTCTAATACATGAAACTTTCTAATGCCTCTAGAAAGTTGTCAAAAACTTACATAAAGGATTTTGTATGTGAATCTCATCATTTCCTTTGTCTTTTATCAGATATTCTAATCAAATTATCTTTTCTATATGATGTGCTTTTAAAATATACATATGAATATATTAATTAATATTTACTTCTCAAATACCTCAAAACGGTTCATGTTATAGTATGCAAACTATCTTATCTTAATTCTTGTGGGGACATGTTTTTGAATAATATAATCACTTTTTTCATTCCTTTGAATTATTCATAGTATATGCTTACTTTAAGTCTTGATCAGTTAATTAATTTCTGAATATTCTTATTTGCTGTCTTCTAAAAAAATTATACTATACTTGGAATCACTAAATTTCTTGAGATAAATGTAGTACAACTTCTTTGTATGCAACACTAATAGCCTTCAGTTTCTGTGTGTCTACCATGGAAATTAAGAGTTCTGTATTCCACTGGACAACAAAAATCATTGTTGAGAATATCAATAAAATTTTAAATAGGACATTTTTCTTAAAATTCTTTATCTTATTAGTAATTGTATTGAATAGTCCACATGTAATATTAGTTGAGTCTTTATTTTTGTTTTCTATCACTGTGATAAAACACCATGACCAAAAGCGACTTGGAAGATAAAGATTTATTTCATCTTTTTTTCTTTTCCTCTTTTTTTTTTTTGTTTTTGTTTTCTGGGTTTTTTTTGTTGGTTTTTTTTTTTTTTTTTTTTGAGACAGGATTTCTCTGTGTAACTGCCCTGGCTGTCCTAGAACTCACTCTGTAGACCAGGTTGACCTTGAACTCATTGAGGTCCTCCTTCCCCTGACTCCCAAGAGATTAATGGCATGTGCCATCACCACTGTGTGAAATATTTCATCTTAATTTCCACTAAACAGTTCATCACTGAGGGAACTCAGGCAAAAATGTGGAGGCAGAAACTGAAGCAGAGACCCTAGGGATGCTGCACTCAGGTTTGCTCATATTCAGCTACCTTGTTTATGCACCCTAGGTGTAGCACTGCCCATAGCAGCTGGCCACTCCCACATCACTCATTAATCAAGAAAATACCACCACTGCCTTGCAGTAGCCAGGTCAGTATAGTGGTGGCATTTTCTCAGTTGAGATTTCTCTTCCCAGGTAACTCCAGTTGTGTCAAATTGACAAAAAACAAAAATAAAACAAAACAGAAAACTCATCAGGACACCATCTATGTATGACTTTTATAAATGCATCATATTTCAAAACTAAAAAATTAATAACTCTATAAGTCTAGGTAGATATAAAATTAATTAGAATTATAACCTAGGGAGATATATAAGCCAATTTTAAATGATGAAAATATGTACTTTGCTTTGTCAGTTAGGTTATTTGAGCTAACTTTACAGCTAAGAACGACTAGGAAATTTTTGTAAACTATTGGTTTAAAAGATGCAAGCAGAGAACTACAAAGTGAAAGAATTCCCTAGACAAAGTTCCGGTTGACAAAAGTCCAAAAGAGCAAGCTGAATTTTTTTCCTTCTGGGAACATTAGTTAATTAGCAATGGTTCAGCGGCTGAGGAAGTTAAATTGAGCTCCCAGCAACAACCTAAGTTTAAGATGATAAACATCGGTATACAGAGCAGTCTAAGGAGAGGTGCCTCCTATGCCAGGCTTTAAACTGAAGCTCCCAGTGGCTGGACTTGAAAAGCTGCGGGAACAGAAAAACCTAGGCCTTAGCAGCCCCGAGGATCCTTCTTAAATCCCCTCAACCCTTGATTGGGTTAAGGTTAGCTAATGGTGCTTTTGCCTCAGCTATCTAGCAGACACAAATGTAAATTTTATTTTGGAAAAAGATAACTTTGTTTTAGACCTCAAATTGCTACAGTAATTTTTCAAATGCAGCAATTGGCATGGAATTTAAAAGATTAGGTACACAGATGGACAAAACAATGCTATAAAACCCAGGAAGAAACAGCAGGCAACACAACATATATTCCCAACATGCAGCCAGTGATATTTTAGACACAGGCTATTTAAGCTTAAAAGATAACAGTGCCATATACAATTTTATAACATGTAGACGTTAAAAATACAATAATTTCACAAAATGCAGCATGTTTGGAAAATACTCACAGTATAAGTCAGTGCTTTAATTCTCGTTTAAAACAGACACTGGGAGTTAAGGGAACTTATAATAAAGCAGAATAAAATCCAAAACTAAAATTCAAATGAGGAGAGAAAATTGGAGTACAAAAATATGGGAGTCAGAAAAGAGCTAGGAAAGAAACAGTGGGACCTCAGAATCAAGACAAACCCAAAGTAAGAAACAAGAGGAGTGTCTGGAACCCAACAATGGTTACCATCATCTGAGAGGTAGATAAAACAGACGCTCCAGAAAACAAGTAGAGATTGTTAGGATAGAATAAGAACAGTGACTAAATACATGGTTGTTACATGGAAACAGCTTAACTCTAAAAACATAGATATTAAATTCAAGAGTCTGGGGGAAATGCATAGTTATATTAATATGATAAAACAGATAAACAGTATACTAGAGCTATCATTCTATATTTATAAAAATTATATTCATCCAGAAAGCCTATAAAGTCTATCAAGACCCAAATGTACCATCAAGTTTGCTTTTCTTTTAAGAGTTCTTCAAGGGCTGTATTACCTTGTATCAACCCCTCCTTCTTCCTCCTTCACTACTTCCATGCTTTCCGGTACTGTGGAATCATCTTTTTGCACACTGTGAAGAAGTGTTTGATTGGTATAATAAAAAGCTGAATGGCCAATAGCTAGGCAGGGTTTCCAGGCACAGAGTCAAAAAACTTTGCAGGCACTGGGTCAAAAAACATTCAGAGTCTGACCTCATGGTTTATTATTCTTTCTTTTTTTTTTCTTTTTTGGTTTTTCAAGACAGGGTTTCTCTGTAGCTTTTGGAGCCTGTCCTGGAACTAGCTCTTATAGACCAGGCTGGCCTCAAACTCACAGAGACCCACCTGCCTCTGCCTCCCAAGTGCTGGGATTAAAGGCGTGCACCACCATCGCCCAGTGGTTTATTCTTCTTACACATTTAAACACAGTAAAACTTTGGGAAAGGGTTACCATGTGACAGTTATCCAAACACAGCTTTAGGCAAAGCTGCACAGGAACTCCCTAGCAATGTCCCTGTGACCTTTGCAGTAAGAATAGATTATGGTTGGCTGATAAATAGAGTTCAGGGCTTGGGCCCAGAGGAAAGACTTGTAATAAACCTAAGGATAGATTCTATTGATGGGGGATACAAAGTACATGGGACCTCTTTCATAGGGATGAGGTCTATTAAAACTCAGAATTAGGGCCTACACAATGTTCAGGATATTGGGGGATTCAGGTAGAGATTGGCTTCTAATAGAAAAGCAAAGGATTGCCTGGTTGTTTGGACCACTTTCACTGGCATTTAGGCAACCAGGCATTATTCATTTTCTTCCTTTGAAGAAAATAAGCCTGTTACTGACATCCTGGTTTCCACAATGCTTACTCTAAACTGTGCTTCCTACATTGGTATAGGAGGTTCTTCTGTATTTGTGTTGCTTTCATTGGTGAATAAAGAAAACTGCCTTGGCCTTTTGGTAGGGCAGAAATCAGGTAGATGGAGTAGACAGGATGGAATGCTGGGAAGAAGGCAATGTGGCAGACGCCATGGTTCTCCTGCCAGAGACAAACACTGGTTAGACTCATGCTGGTAAGCCACAGTCAAGTGGCGATACACATTAACGGGGATGGGTTAAACAAATATGTAAGAGTTGGCCAATAAGAGGTTAGAATTAATGGACCAGGCAGTAATTTAATTAATACAATTTCCATGTGATTATTTCAGGGGCTAAGCTAGCCAGGTGGTGGGACACAGCCTGTTCCTCTTACAACACTACATCATGCCCCCCCATTCCTCTCAAATTCATAACTTTTAAAAAATCAACTTGTATTGACTCTTTTCTGATTTCACAACATGTATCCCAATTTCACCCTTCTCCCCCTCCCCTGAATCTGCCCTCCACCCTTGCAACTTCTCCTCAAAACAAAACAAAATTTAAAAGGATAAAATGAAAATCAAACCAAACAAACAAACTAAACAAAACAAAATAAGAAAAGAAAAAAAAAAGGGAGAAGAATCATGGAAGCTGTGGTGTGGCCCAGTTAGTCTCATATTTTACCCTTCACTCATTTGCCAGTGTTCACTGTCATGAGTCACTGGTCTGGTGTGAGGTTTCTGTGCTGTCACACCATTGACAGGGACTCTCACAGAGGATCCCCCCAAACATCCGCTGTTGTCCTGCGTCTTGGGGATTTTGCAGTTTGGGATCTGTAGGTCTGCCACTTTTCCAAGCGCTAACAGTTCATTGATGAGGTGGATGCTGGGCACCCGCTCACAGTCTCAGTCCTGAGATGGGTGACAGCTGGGCTGGTCAACCCACAAGCTTCCCCCATTGTCACCACCCAGGCTCACTCTCCAGGACTGCCTCGGCCAGCCTGCAGCAAGGACTGGGGCTACTTCTCCTGTTTCAGGCCCTCTGGCCTGGCTCTCTCACACTCACACCATCGGGGGCAGTTCCACGGACTTGCTCAGGTGAAGTGAGGACCCTCTCTCCCAGTTGCTGGAGGGGGCATACAGGAGTGTGGCTAGACGGGGTGGAGGGCAGCTCTCCTGCTCTCATGCCCTCAGGACTGACTCGCCTGCATCCCTGACAACAGGGTCAGTTTTAGTGTGCTCCCAGGTGAAGTGCAAGCCCGTGGTGAGGGGCGGGCCTTCATTACTGTGTGGGGGGTCTAGCTCTCCTGCTGCAGTATCCAGCAGCCTTCAGGGCCAGCATGGCCCTTGGATTTCAGTACACATGGTTCTCGTAATGATCTGTTCTGTCTCTTTAAGAGACAAGCCATGCCCACTCCTTCCCCCATCCACTGAGGCAGGCAGATCTTCCTTTCTGCTTATACCCCGAGTCTCTTCCTTTTCCATCTCCCTCTGGAAGAGGCAGCTTCTGCCTCCCTCCCCCCCCCCCCGCCTCTCTGCTCTTCTCCCCTTCTTCCTTCCCCCTTTATAACCCACTAAATAAATATCCAACGCCACTCTTCATGGTGTGCCTATCCGTCTGTCTCTCACCCACCACCGGGGACCAACCACCTTCAGAGACCTGTGGTGTGATCTCGTTCCTGTGCCATCCATCCCTGCCTGGGACTGGCTGCTCTGGGGCCTGCTGCCTGCCCTCACTCTGGGACCTGTGGCATGGTCTGATGGCCTGCTACCTGCTTCAGCCACTCAGGATCTGCAGCATTTCTATTAATCCATTTCATTTCTTATGATCCCTTGTGGTAATACAGGCCATGGACATCAACACAGATCCCAGCAGCAGAGGACCATGGACCCAGGCATGACCTTCAGCAGCAACCTGGGCTGGAGTATCCATGGCCCCAGAAGATAGGACAGGTTCCCTAGATCAGTATAACCTTAGCAGCAACATGATCCTCAGACACCAACATGGTCTCAGGCGACTGACCACACCCTAGATTTCTGCACGAGCTTTGGTGCCAACAGGAGCTATTGACATCAACTCAGACCCTGACTGCTGGCCCACAGACCCCCATGGCCCTTGGCAACAGCCCTTACTCACACGATACCGTAGCTCTGGGTGACAGTGCAAGCTGTTCAGATCAGGTTGGCCCTGACAATGGCATGGTCCTCAGGCATCCACATGGCCATAGGGTGACCACATCGCTGGCATCTGTTTGGTCTTTGGGTCATGGACATCAACATAAACCCCAGCTGTGGTAGAGCCATGGGCTCAGACATGGTCCTAGGCAGCAGTCTGGGCTCAGATGGGATGTCACCCAGGTGACAGTGCTAGCCACTCGGATTGGTATGGCTCCCATGGAAGCGTGTCCCTCGGATACCAACATGGCGCCAGGTAGCGGTCCAGACCCCCAGCATTGGCATAGCCTCGATAGCATCAGGAACCATGGACATCAACTCAGATCCTGACGGCAGCAGGACCATGGACTCAGACATGACCCTCTGCAGCATACCTGGCCTGAATGACACCAGCTCCAGGGGACAGTGCTGGTCACTCAAATTGGCACAGTCCTCAGACACCAAAATGATCTCAGGTTGCAGTCTAGACCCTGGGTGTCCATGTGGCCTTTGGTGGCAACATGGGCCACTGGACATTAACACAAAACCAGCTGTGGTAGTAGGATCACCAACTTAGATCCTTGACGGTAGCCCGGATGTCAATATCATCACGGCCCAGGTGGCAGTGCAAGTCACTGAGAGTAGCATGGCCCTGTAGCAGTGAGGCCCTTGGACGCCAACATGGCCCCAGGTGATGGGTGGCACCATAGACCTCTACTTATGGTGACAGGGACCATAGATTCCCTCTCGGGCCCCCTTGACTGCTTCATGCCCTTGGATCAAGACTTGGCTCATGGCTATAGCTCAGGCCCAGACATCATCTTGGCCTTGGGAGGCAGGCAGGCCATTCATGATGGCCTGTTCTTAACACTCTCATGTCTTCAGACCCATCTCTCCCCAGTTCAGAAACTGTTGCACACATGATCTTCCATCTTCTGACCCTACATCCGCTCACCACAATGGATCCCATTTCATGAGAGATACCACACCTGGATTCCCCTGCTTCTTTGGCGATAACCCTGCGACATGTGACACTGGATGGAAGCTCAAAAAGTACCTCTCTGTTAGCCAATGTCTGGAAGACGTGATGCAGCGAGAAAAGACAAGCACACTGACTGCTTACCTTCCTGCTCGTCACTTGACAGCCACACACTGCAGGTATGGAAGTTTAGATGAAAAAAAAGAAAAGGTTTGGTGTACAGATATGAAGAGCAAGTTCCAAGGAAGAAGTCTAAGACTATGGATATAAAACTTCAGGGCCTTTAATCCCAGCACTCCGAGGAGCAGAGACAAACAGATCTCTGAGTTGGTGGTCATAATGAGGTTTTTATAATGAAGTTTTCATAATGAGATCCAGAGAAGCCAGGGCTACATAGTGAGACCTTGTCTCAACACACAAGAAAATAAACAAAAATCTGGGGACTGGAGAGATGGATAAGCAGCTCAAAACACACAGTGCTTTTACAGAGGACCCAAAGTCCACACCAAATAGCTCTCAACTGCCAAATTTCCTCCAGCAAAGAAATTAGTCCATTACTTTCAAATGTCGTTTCAGGAAACAGGCAGTAAGCAGCCAGCTTCTTTGCCAAAATAGCAGGAATGGCCTATAACTCAGTTGCTGTTGAAGTCCTTGTTTTCCTCTGAAACCTTGTTTGGTGGCCTTCTACAGTCTGCCCCCACCCCCACCCCTCAGCATTACTTTCCTCCAGGTCTCTACAAGGACAGCAAGTGTGGAGGCCCCAAAAGGCCAAAGGTCAGAGAGTTGGGACTTTCTGGTTCCTTCAAGGTTCTCATGCTTCTACCTCAGACAAAGGTCCCACCTAGATGCAGGTCAGGAGTTCTGCTCTCTCAAGGTTATTGTCAACAGGTGCAGCTAATAGCCAGGTTTGTACTCCAGGAATAGAGAAGTAGTTTGTACCTACAAATAAGTTGGAACACCACCCAGGGAGTGGCTTGCCAACAGAATGCTTTGGTCTAGGGTGTAAGTGTGACATGTTTTGTCCTAGCAACAGAATGTTTAACTACTGACGTAGCCCATGACTTTCAATTGGTGTGTTCATTTCCTTGTGTCGTGTTAATGCAGTCTTTTGTCTTACTCCTACTTTTTGGGGTCAGGGGTATTTTAGAAAGTTGGAAATTAAACGAGGGCAAATTTTCAGTACTTACTGAAAAATTCCCTCCCAAGACGATCCTATATGTTTCTCCGTTTTATTATTTTCATGCTCATCTTCATATTCTTTACTACATTTCTAATCTCCAAGCCCTTACCTTGGCGAGAGGTATTTTTGTAGAGGCTGGTCCCCGACAACTAAGCCTTGCACACACATTCAATCACTGGTTTTTCTAGTCCAAGCTTTGTCTTCTACATCCCTTCAAAACAACAAACATGGTCAAGTTCCTTACAGCAATAACCTACTTTGTAGTGTCCACTTCAGTATTACTTTTCTGTTGGTGTGGTTAAGCACCATGGCTAAGGAACAGTTTATGGAAGCTTACTGTTTCAGGAGGATGAGTGTATCATGGCATATCAGGAAGCAGCTGGCATGGTGGTGTTATGCCCAAATCCGCGAAGTCCCCACAAAAGCCAACGATGAGACCGAGTCCTGTATGTAAAAGCAATGAGCCTTTATTTTATGCAAGTTTGCAAACTCAGTCTCTCTGCATGTCCAACGTTTTGGAATAAATGGAGAGCCCCGAGCTCAGTTAGAATTGAGTTTTTATAGTAGTAAAGGTGGGGATGAGGGGTCTCTGAGGTTCAGGACCCCTGATTGGCTGACATTTGTCTAGGGGTGTCCTGGTGAGTGTGTGCTGGCAGGTGATCCTATCTGCAGCGGTTGGGATGTTAGGCATTTCCTTTGGATGGTCTGTTTTTGGGTGGTGCTCTGGTAATCTCAGTTTGTGGTTCTTCCTGCAGCCAGGCATTGCTTTAGGGTAAACTACTGAGACTCAGGCCTCCATTTAAACTTATCAATGGCCGAGTCCTACTCTCGCAGATGTAATGGTTGGAAGTAAAGAACTTCTTTTGGGTGACCTGCCCATACTTAGCTTATTATGACTGGCCCCCACAGTGGCAAGCACACAAAGCTAAGAGTTTACAAGCATGAAGTGGGAGAGGGACTAGAAGTGGATGAGCCATTTAAATCTCCAAGCCTCTCCCAGTGATGTTCTTCCTCTGGCAAGATTGGACCATCCAAACCTCTCCAGGCCGTTCCACCTACTGGGGAACAAGAGTACCGAGCCCAAACCTACTGTGGACGTTTCTCATTTACACACCTAGAGCACCACCATGTTTTCACTGTCCCATGCTGTGTGACTTCTGATGCTCTTCCAGGCTTTCTGTCTTTGAAGTGGACTCCGTTACTCTGCGTCCCCCATTCACTGAATCACGCAGAGGCAACACCTTATCCTTCATTAACCTACACAGAAAGAAGCTGGCTTCTGGTGGAGAAACCTCAAGAAAGCTGTACACAAAAATTTGTGGTAAATTACTTAGTCTTGAATTCAGGCTAAATTCTACACTTAGGAATTTAAACTAAGAAAGGAATTTAAACTAAGAAAATAAATCCTTGAAGTTGGATGTCAATAGCCCCATTTATAATAGTTGAAGTAAATGAATAAACAGAACATTCAATAGAGGTGGATTTTTACATTAATTGCAGCATATGTAAACACTAATATACAATGTAGCAAAAATGTTATCACTTATTTGACTGATAGACACCATTTATTTTAGAGATAAGGAAAAGTTGTATTAGTAATGTATTTTAGTGAGTCTATACCCAAATGCAAATGCAGTGTATAGATACATAGATAGCCTTTGTTTCTTTTTATTTGGGTGGTATTTGCCATTTTTCTTCAGTGGATATGCAGTAGTAATATAAAAGATGATCCCAATTTTAAAAAACAAATCAGCAATGTACTTTGATTATGCCTATCCTTCAGTGCCATGGAAGACATTTGCGTCTGTGTTCAGATTTATGAGAGTAAGGCAAACTTAACAGTGATATTTAAATTAATGTGAAAATAAAAATTTCTTTAAGTGTTAGGGATAATACGAAGCTCATTTACATTTTAATGTCAGGACTTGAGATAGTGATGAAATTTTACTTAATGTCTTTTCTCTATTCCTAAATTTTATGGTACTATAATAGGAACATATTAGCAACAGGCATATAATTAGGAGAGACTTGAAAGGAATATAAAATGGTTAAAATAGGAAAATAAAGAAAAGTTCATAGTTCGAGAATAGCATCGTCAAATTGTGTCAAGGAACTACAATGGACATTCTTTGTCTCAATACTGTAAGCTTAGTATGCTGCAAATACTTCCTCTTTTAATTTTTAAGATTGACTGCTAGCCTGGTGGGTTGTTTTCGCTACATCATGAGGGAGACAGAATGAAGATCAAAGAGGATGGTTGTCTGGGGAAATCTTTTCTTTTCTTTTTTTTTTGAGACAGGGTTTCTCTGCAGCTTTGGAGCCTGTCCTGGAACTAGCTCTTGTAGACCAGGCTGACCTCGAACTCACAGAGATCCGCCTGCCTCTGCCTCCCAAGTGCTGGGATTAAAGGCGTGCGCCACCAACGCCCTGCTGTCTGGGGAAATTAGTCAGGACCTACTCTACCTGACTTCAACTTTTGCTGTTTCCTCAATTCAATGCAAAAAAGAGAGGATTCTCCCCTTCCTGAACAAGAGTTAAAGCTTCTATATTAATAACTAAAAAATTTTTAAATTAAATTTGCACTGATGGGTATGTTGCATCATATCAGTTTTCCTTATCTATTCAGAATCTACTTGTAATTTGAGTATAATTTTATCTATAATAAACGGAATCAATCCTAGGGCATTTGTCAAATTTAGAATATTGTATCTCACCCAACCAAGTCTTTATTTTCACTGTACTCTAAGATTATCCTAGCAAAGTTATAGCATCTAGAGTTAGGGGCACAGGAAAGGCAGTAGAATTCAGGATTAATATTTATTCTTTTGGCAAAAGTAGCTTTAATATTAAGTAAAACCTCAGGCCCAAATTATGACTTCAGCAAATTATCCTTTCCTCACTGAGATACCACATTTCATAGAAATGACATATTTTGTGTGTAACGTGTGTTAATAAGTGATGTCCTGTTTTATACTCATAAGCTTAGAGTGAATACAAAATGTAACATTTTATATACATATAATTAAAGCACATCTTTAGTCATGAAGGATAATAAAATGTAGTAGTAAGCAAACTAGGCTGCATGCTGCTATGGGAATTCTGGGCCTGAACTTCAGCATTTATTCTAATTTTGTCTCAGAGCTGCCTCAGATACGGGAAGGACAATCCACTGTGTCTGCATCCCACAGCAAAGAATCCGGGGCCTCTTGTTTCTTATCACTGGATCTGAGTGACACCTGTATCACAGTGATAGAACTCTTAGTAACTGTGCTATTAAGACACCACACCTAAGAATAAACAAATGTTCTACAGCCTACAGTCTGCTTTATGAGGGCAGAAAGCTTCTCAGGTCATCTGTAATCTCACTCTAGGTTTAACGCTAAGATTCCAAGATTAGCATTCTTTATGAAGAATTCAAGGAGAATACCCTGCTTGTGATTACCATAAAACTCATATTCAACATTACTAAGAAGCTGTCATTCAAACGTTTGTGCCTTTAGGGAATAAACATTTAAACCCATTTAATGTTTACTTAAAAACCAAAACATAAAGAATGTTCTAAAAACAACAACGAATATTTCTTTTTTCACCCAAAGGTAAAAATTAATCAAAATGCAATGAATGATTCCTTGCTGTGCTGCTTCTTTCATAGATGGACTCATAATCGCTTTCCTGACTTGCTCAGACCAACGTCCCCCCATGAGCCCAATGCACGAGTGTCCCATTCTCCAGTGAAGCAGGGGGCTAATGAGAGCTGTAGACACCGGCTCCTCTCTCTCTTCTCACAGCTCAGTGCTCCGAAAATCCTCAAACCAACTTCAGTTTGCAGTTTCCCACAATCCAAGACGTCCGACTGATATGGTGCAAATGCTACACCATAAAACCCATAAACTTTTTGAACAGTTCCTCGGGGTAATTCTCCTCTCGGTAAGATGGTTGCTTAAGTTAGGCTGGTCATTTAAAAGTTCTCTAAATGAGGTGTGTATGAATGCCTTACCTTTAATGATACCAAAATTCTGAAATAGATGGACACATTTCAATTTTTTTCCTACTTATCAAGAGTCATCAAAATACGATTCACTGGCTATATCCATCCAGCCAGCTGTCTGATTTGTAAAGGTTCCTTGGGACAGAGCCTCTGTTATTCATTTCCTGTTGTTTATGACTGCTATTAGTGGTACAATGATGTGGTTGAATGATTGTGAAAGATATGGAATGATTTACAAAGCCTTAACTATTTCTATTTGGTTCTTTACAATTGTTGTTTGATGTATATCAAAGCCCCACTTGTTTCTAAGCCAGGAGCTCTCATCACTTCTTTCACAGGAGGGTCAATTGTCCCTCACTAAGAAGGTGGTGTCTGCAGCCTGCTAAAGTCATTCACATCCGTCTCTGTATATCTACTTTTACACAAGGGCTTGTGAAATCCAAGAACTTGGCAGCTGTCACCCAGAGGGCAAAACATGCTCTGGACAGCAGATGTTCTCCTGTGTGAACTCAGTGGCCAAGAGCAGAGACCAAATCACCTGGAGGTGAGATGCTGAGTAGCCACCTACCCGTCATTAACATGTTTGCTTTGCTACCTGTTTTCTCAGTTTTAAGTCTCCCACAATAAGTCTAGCCACTCCGCTGATCGCTTTGTAGCAGTCAGCCTTTGTTGGGTTGTTCCCAAATGGAAAGCGTCTCCCAAAACATAGCGCTGGGGCAACAAAGCCTCTCTTCACATTTATGTTCCAAATCAGTCATGGAGAATTTCCAAGGGCTGCTTCCAGCATTGAGCCTGAGTGCAGTTCCTGCTTGGTATCTGTCGCTTTGCAAACAAGTTAAAATGAGACGATGCTCTTAAATCTCTATGCAGAGAGCTCGTGTGTGTCACAGTCTTTCTCTGAGAACGGACACCTGTCACTGGACTCACCCTAATAAAAGTGGAGTGGGGAAGTGCGCCCTCCCCTAAAGAAAGCCCTGCAGAAGGCGCTCGTTGGGGAGAGGATTATAATCTTACAGGGAGCATGATGAAACTTTTGGCATGGTAGCACAGCTTATGACATGAGCTTCTTTATGCCCTTTCCACTCCTTCGTCTGTCTTCTTGTGGGGACTCAGAACTTAAGTTGGCCTCGTCACTTTACAATCCCTGAATCCGATTTGAACACAACCTGTGCTGATAGATGTGGCCTGGGGCCTTGCACCTGCGAGGCTCTTTGATGACAGGAAAACGCCTGATCTGTATCTCTCCCTGGACCCAAATGAATTCTGAAGCCAGGTTCACAGAAGTTACTGTTCCCAGCCCAGGTACTGCAAGTTCCTGTTCAGAATCACAACCCCAAGAAGAACATCGTTGGTTTTGCTTTTGATCATTTTCAAAGATTTGTTTTTATAAATTAGACAACTATTCCAAGTTTTGATGAAAACTTTGAAAACCCTGCTCTCATCTCTACATCTACCTCGTGGAGCTTTTGGTATTATTGATGGATTTTAAGCAAATAGTTTTTCTTAAAGCATTCTGGGAACTTGTTTCAGAAAGTATTTAGAGACAGGTTTCTCGACACTGATGAAAACTAAGTATCACCATTGTGTCTAATTTGGGTAGTATTTCTATTTGGATATTAATTCCATAGTTGCACATAAAGCTTAGAACTACACTGGCAGTCCACACGTGCCGGGGCGGGTGTGAAACGTGGCTGGGACATACAATGTATTGAACATGGTGTTTAGTAGCCGAAGCCAAACATGTTGGAGGGACCGAAGGAAACAGGGAGGATGGAATATTAGAAACGGAAGGTGGCCTAAGCTGACCACTCGGCCGACTTCGGGCCTCACAATAAGTTTCTGCTAACACCTGGCTTCAGCCACATGTCAATCATCATAAGCTGTGGTCAGAATACCTGACAACAGAAAGTTTTCACAGAAACGGTGGACCTTCTCCAATTCCTACTTATTATGATTTCCTGTAAAATTAACCTTTCCCTGAATAACTCTCTATTTGTATATCACCGGACAACTCCTGGAATTTAGAAAAGTGGTCCAAATCCAAACGGCTGTTTTCTTCAATATTTTAGAAAGTATATTTCTAGCATAGATTCTAGCATAGAAGACCATATGATGAAAACAATTCTCTAGGATGAAATTAGGGAGCTTTGCTAGTTGGTGTTGTGTTAGATAAACGTTGCATCCGGTATTATCTGAATCGGCAGATTTTCAGCGGTAATATCTGAATGGCTTCAGAGTTGATTATTTGTTCTAAACAAAAGTTTGTTTTTGGTTTACCCTCAAAGCAGAGTAAACAATCCTCTGAAGCCAGACAAGACGCATCATCAGGAAAGACTGAGAAATAACCCAAACACACGGGACAATGCAACCGGCAAACTGTGAGGGGCTTTTCATAGCTGACAACTTACTTCCTCATTCCCGGCATCGAGTGAGTTTTGCCTCCACCCGAACGTGAAAGCTTGGTCTCTGGCATTGTTCATCTCTCAGTATGGGTAAACACTTGGGTGCTGGGAGGACTGGAAACTTCCCGTGGCTTCTCAACTGCCCGGAAACCTATCAAATGTTCTCAAAAATTTCCGAAACATAAGTCTGCCCTCTACGACAGCATCTCTTTGAGTATGATCTAAGGATGGCATGCACCAGTCACTCAAGTAATTCCTTTACAGACAAAACCATGGCCCCTAACCCATAGCTACTAAAAGCAGGATACTGGAGGGTGGACCCTGGGAATTTCTTAATAAACAGGCTGAGTGGTTGCTATCCACACAAATATTTGAGCAGCACAACTGGGTAATTTAAGCAAATTACTCCCCAAGTGTTACAAGTTATAAATAGATTCATTTTTCTAGGAAAGCTTTGAACTCCTCTATCTGTTCTGCAACATGATGCCCAAATCTCAGAAAATTACAGAAAGTTGCTACAGTCTAGCAGAATTGAATGTCCTTCATTAAAGTAATTTGTGGTCTAATTTTGGTTCTCCAAAGACCAGAAAATAAAAGCTAGAATCAATCTTAAAAGGCAAGTTAATTAGCTGCATTGTTATCTTTTCCAGCAGAGGGAAAAGTTGTGTATGAAGTAAAAAAAAGAGAAGAGGAGTAGCAGTCACTGAGGATAAACAACAACCAAGGTTAAAGCTGAAAATCGGATACAGAAATCCTGCTGTCAGCTGCAATATATATTAGATGAAATTTGAGCTTACTTTCAAGGTACTAGAAAAAAGAGAAAAAGTCTAAGACAAAGTCCCCAGTCTTTCCACTCTCTGAGTATTTCTCTCTAGGATCTTTGCTGTCAGCTGCTAGTGTACTGGAGTAATGAGCACCTTTAATTAAATGAAGATCTATGATGGGCCATAATATTGATGACAAAACTGCACCCGGTAAAACTCATTCCTTGACTGATGGGGGGACAGGAAGCAGTTTCTGGGTGCAGTACTTTCAAGTCGAAATCAAACTGACACCCAAATTTGTGCTTTCAAAGGCTCTGGTAAGTTCCCAGGTTTCGGACAGGTGTAGGATTGGGCAGCAGTATCTCACACACACTAGGCTGCAGCCTGCCCTTCCATAGGCAGAGTGAATGTGGCCCTATTATGTGGCCTACTCACAGGGTTTCTACTTTGAGCTTCCAAGAAGATAGATGTCTTCAGGTCGAGATCAGCGTGGAGAGGCCAAGGAAGGAGCCAAATGGCCAGACTCTTGCTTGGTCTCCAGCACACCACTCCCACTTCGATGAGAGCATCTTGGGACTCTTCCAGGGATATCATTTGCAGCATGAATTCTGCACTGAGCTCTAGCTCAGAGTGGGAAGGAACTGGAATGAGAAGGGAATCGTGAGTCTAGAGTGTTGCTATTTCTAATTCCTATGCTTCTCTTCTTTTTACCACCTTTTAAAGGCAATAGCTTCCTGGGGACTCATTCTACGGCTTTCTATACTCATGCACCCCCTCATCGCTGGAGAAACATCCAGCCACATTGTCCCTCTCTAGGCTGTAACTGCAACGGTTGCGTGTCTGTGAGCACCCCAGGAAACTCAGTGTGGAGGACGCCCATTGCCTGTTCAAGGTCAGCTTCACAGCCTGTGAGAGGCAGAACTCGTTAGCTTTGTACACCTGTTGCCCCGATCCTTTCCTGTGCCAAATTATTATCTGTTTGTAGATACTTTGGACTTTAAATCCTGACGTTTCTACAAGTGTTTTCTTCAGGAAGGAAAAACCTTCAATTTTATATTTGTACTCTGCAGTGCCTTTTTTTTTTTTTTGTCTCCAAACTTAAATTGAAAAGAAACAAGTTCAATACAAACGCTGCTAACTCTGATCTCGGTCTACAGCAGCGGTTCTCAACCTTCCTAATGCTATGACCCTCACATTGTGATGACCCCTAGCCATGATGATTTCATCGCTACACCAAACTGTAATTCTGCTTCTGTTATGAATCATACTGCAGATACCTGACATGCAGGGAGGGTATGGGATATGCAACCCCTAAGGGGTCGAGACCTACAGGTGGAGAAAGTGGTCTAGAAGATTACTGCCTTCTTTCTCTGTGATCACCTTCATTCTGAAGCTGCTCCATGGCTGGGTTACAGTGATCCTCCTCACCGTCTCCCAACTCTGACAAGCTCTCCTAGAACACAGATTCATGGGCCCCACCCCTCGACAGCTGCCCTCCCCACCCAGGGCCAACCTCCGTGTTATGTGTCAAAACAGTTCATTGTTTTTCTACACTGCAGTCTTGAGCGTGTGTGTGCAAGGGTAGAGATGGAAGCTGGGGACACCGAAGTGATTGTTAAACTTATTTGGAGAGAAGACAAGCCAACTGGACCTGCTTGATATTTTGTATGAAACTGGCATGGGCCCAGGTACTCCCATGAACAAAATAATATGAAGGAAGTCAGTAAAACACAGCTGATGTTGTATTTTAAAACCCTCTGTAAATAAGTCATACAAATAGAGGTTGAATTATTAACAAATGAAATTATTAAATTTGGGGCACATCCTAGAATTCACTCAGGGGACCCCCTATAATGGAACCTTCATAAAAACACAGTGCAAGTCACAGAGAGCTGTGAAGTTATAGACTCGGACACAATTGTACAGACCCTGAATCAGAGTCTGAAGCAGTTCCCTTCGGCCTCTGGGACACGAGCTCAGTCTTAACACTGATATATTCCATACCAATTGTACAGAAAAATGAACTCACGTTGTTTATCCAAAGAAATAAGACTAGGAAGAAGATAACCAAAATGTTCTTGGTGAGAAAAAGGCTTTAAGATAGAACACAAAGGAATCGTTTTCAGTTCAATGCTATTTTAAGAATGTGTGGTTGTCACGGGGTAATTTTAAACTTCGTAATTCAGCACTTAATCGTTTAAGGGACAGTGTCTGCACTTTCCTAGATGAGCACTGTCCCCCGGACCAGCACCCACAGCATCTCCTCATTGTCTCTAAACATGGTACCTATCCCGGCCTCCCATCCTGGTGTCCGTCTTTCATCTCACTCTTATTGTGTTCATGTTTCAGTGCCAGTCTTGGCTTCCTTCCCATGCAGCATCTCCCAAACTCTTTAGGACATGGCCTTTCTTCCTCCTCCAGAATGTGTAGCATTGGTTTTCTAGAGAAATTATCTGGCAAATTGTTTTTACACTGTGTCCAGATTATTTACCTATTTATTTTACCTTCCACTGTGCCTGTAAGAGCAAATTTACATATTCTCCTCAGCCTAACCCACTGTCCTCAACTTCCTTCTTTGTTCACAATGTTCATTTCAAATGTGCTTGTCATGAGGGCGGTAAAAAGATAGCTCTTGAAGTCACACTACTCTGGGCAGAGCTAAGTTTGAATTCATGAACTCCATTCTCCTCTGTAAAAAAACCTTTAGTAATTATATTCTCTAAGATGAGGTGAAATGTGAAATTCATGAAAATGGTATAAATTGCAGTTCTGTCTCTAATAAAAGAAGGAACTCAATAAATTGTAGCTGCTTGTCACCACCACCATCATCGTCATCATGAATTTACACAGTCCTTCAGATCAGGGGGTCACAGCTACTATTAGCTCCACATTACTTATTCAACAAGTACTTGTCATGAGCCTGTTGCATGCCAGGCATGGCATGCTGTTAAACACAGAAGGTAAATTCTTGTCCTCTGTGTCTATAGCCTCCTGGGAATTGGTCTTCTTCCTAGAATCAAATCTTAAACAATCCGGGCAAGAAAGTTCTTACCCCAAACTAACAATGTTAATTAAGTCATAGTTTTCTGTTATGAAAAATAATGCATTTTAGCTTTTAGGTGATTCAGATTTTATTGTTTGCCTGATTTACTTATTTGCATAGAAGTCATGAACAACTTCACATTTGTCCGTGGCTACTAATCTTGACTGAACTGTTTTGTATGTGACGTGACCTCAAGTCATTTTTGTTAGCCCTCTGATGCTTCTAATCTAATGATAGAATGAGTTCATCGTGGCATCAGAGAGGAAGAACGCTGGCGTCCTTCACATTGCCCCGCGCTGGGCCCACACACTGTCCACATTATTTTAGCGGTGTTTGGTGGATCAGATAACTGGCACCACCATGAAACGAAATGACTTCCTTTTGTTTCATTTCCCCACACACCGAAGCTCATTCCAGAGCAGCCCACGTGGCTGTTAACAGCTGTTGCTGCAGTGTCTCCCGACCATCAGCTGAGTAAACATTTCAATAATACAATAAAAAGTCCAATCTGTAAAACACTGGTTAAACTTGTCCTATAAATCTAAGGTCTCATTTTCCATAGCACCTGTTAGCTTCTTGGGTAATCAGTCAGCTCATAGACTAATATTTTCCATATAAATCAACGTGGCAAATAGCCTGGTATGTGACCCTCTGTGCAGCCATGAAGGACAAGCTGTAAGTAAGAGTGAAATGAATATGGCCAGGAAGGGAAGAGCGGTCACAGAATGGGAAAAGGACAAGGAAGAGGAAAACTTCTTCTTGTCCCTTATACCTGGGGGAAGAAAAGAACATTTTCCATTTCATTTGCTTATTATTTTCACATTCTAATCATGACAAGTAGGACCTGTGCCATGTCACACTCCAGCGAGAGTGGGTGGCTGTGGATTTGCCTTGGTGCCCACTTTGGTTTTGTCTAGCTCTTTGTGGGATGTAGACAAATTTGGAATCTTATATAAGGAAGTTATGGGAGAGAGGGACAGGAATTTTATTGACACAGCTGGGTGAAGTTTTCTGGAAGCAGAGAGTTATTTGGTAGCTTTCATAGGAGTGGAATCTCAGAACAAGAGAGAGACGTTGACACAGTTCTCATGGAGTTTTGCCAAGTGTTGTGGGACTGAACTCTAGTCTCTGTCAGTTCTTCCCACTGAGCACTTTAGAGCCCTCCCTGTGTGAAGGCAGAAGGAAAGTATGAGGCTACTGCTGGCTGAGAAAGAGCCACAGGAGAACTGTGTTGCTTAAAGGGGAATTATGACATTCTTCCACCTAAGATCTACTTCATTTTTCTTTGGCGTAAAGGACACCTGAGATGCTAACAAAAAAAATCTTAGAGTACCTTATCATCTCAAACCAATTTCCTAAATGCATATGGCTCAGGTAAGTCACCTAAATGTAAGAATACATTATCGAGCAAACAATTCACAAGTTACAATATTAAATGTAATATCAATCTGTGTCATTTTCCATATTTGTGCCTCTTTATTTTCTGAAACCAAAGTATCTAGTGGTCTTTGTACATAAAGTAAAATTCAGGGCAGAATTCTGAGTTTTAAAAATTTTCTTATTTGCATTATTGCTAGGCATCCAGTTCTTGGGTTCAGGGAAACATTTTAAAGTCTCTTTTGGTTTCTCCTTACAAGCTCTATATTTTAAAATCACTCCCCAGCCCTTCTTGACCTGCTCTGACTCTGGGAAAACATAAGACTGTGCTGCTGGGAATCTCGGCACGACGACATCACAGAGTCCTGTGCACTGATGTGCTCCAACACACTAAAGAAAGTTTGAAAACCAAGACATTGGACTTTCTCTTATTTCCTCTGAGACTGCATGAATATCCAAGACTTCATAATATTCACATTTAAAATGACTTTGGCCTCATACTTATCTGAGAAGAATTAATATCTAATCATGACTAATAATAAAAAGAAGGAACCTAAAATGAAAGTGGAGAATTCTAAAAGCCAGGAAGAGAAGCTAATTATGCGTCTGTTCTTTTCATATCCTACATGGCTTCTGGATGAGGAGGCAGCCTTCTCTCCCTGGGATAGTCTCTCTGCGAATCCCCTGCTCGGTGCTGTGGTCAGTCACTCCTCCAGACTGTGGGTTAGGAAAACCTCCTTGGTTCCCACTTCCTGTTTTTTGGTTCTCTCAACATCCTGATCAGGGCAAAAAACTGTATATAGCTAAATAATAATAATAAAAAGTTCAACAAGCCTTTCACTACTGCTTAAAAGAGGCTGTCCCTGCCCACTGACTTCCTCAGTGCTCGTGCCTCCACACATGCAGAACCTCCCCGAACAGGTGCCCGCCCCTTCCTTCTGCCTCTGCACTTCCTATTCAGATCCATCTTTAGGACTTTTCATTTCCTTGTTTCTGTCAGTATATTTATGTATTTTATATTTATATGCATAATCTCTTCCTTTCACAACTTTTCAATCAGTTTTTAAAATTCCACTCGAAAACAAAAAATTTCACTCAAAATGTATTTATGTTTCTAGAAACGGCTTATCCTGAATAACCTAGTCAATTTCAACTCACCCAAGGCCTGCCCTCTTTCATGGTTTTGACTCCCAGAAAACGTTTCATTCATTCACAATTTGTCCATTTATCTATTCATTAAAATCTTTATTATGTAACCAAAATTAGAAACAAACATGAATGCCAAAACAATCAAAATTATGGGCTTGGGTCTGGACCCTAGAGCTCTTCCCTTTGCCAAATGTGTGACTGGTAAGTTAGTAACCCTCCCATCCCTCACCCTTCTTATGAGTCACATGGACAAGAAAATACTAACCCCCTAATTGATTGTGAAGATTAAGAAACTAATCTATGCAGAGTACTGTAGCCTAGTACTGGCTTAGGTCAGCTATTTGTTATGATCTAGAGATAGCGTCACACTGGTCAGCATGAACAGGACACACTATCATTCTAATTTCTGTGTTCATTCTTCAAGTTCATTGTTTGGAGTGAGGGCACCATAGTTGGACTCTGCTCTCCTTCTGAGTCTTCAGGGTAATGAACCCAAGGGAGATGTGTTGCAGTTCTTATGTAGTAGACACATGAGCTTCTCAGAAGCAGGTCCATTCTGATAGAAGGATCCTAAGTCTAGGGATGCGATCACGATGGGAGAAGGGGCTCTAATGCATACGAGGATTCTAGAGAGGCTATGTAAAGTTCTGCAAAGAAACTGCCTAGTCTGGTGGTGTGTTAGATAGAATCCCACCTCTTAGACACAAAGTGCGTACTGAAAGGAACTGCTCATTCTTAAGAAGTCTCATACTATGGCAGGCTTTGTCCCTTAGCATGGCTGCTGTGGACGAACAAAGACCACCCACCTGTTATGATGTTCTACACTGAGCCAGAAGAAGAGAGGAAACTTGAAAATTAGGCTGCTGGCCTTTCCCTTTCTTACCCACAATGCCTTTGCTAGGCAGATCTGTGGGTAGAGGGAGGCAGAGATTTGATAGGCTCTTTCCTCTTTGCACTAAGAAGCCCCCTAAGCTAGTAAGAGTCCATTTATGACCATGACAACTTAGAAAATTAATATTTCGTACACTTTGAATAAGTATTACACAAAGCAAACTGCCACAACAGACCTCTCTCAAAGGGAGGAAAGAGAATAGATTCCTGGTATTAGTTAAAATCAGAGATTCGTTTAAGGGGGAAGAAAGGCAGACAAAAACCTCAGCAGGGATCAAACTTACCTCCTTCTTTGCTTAGTTGTTGCCTGATGAGAACTTTCTTGCTGTTCAAATTGAAATGAAAGATTGTTTACAACTGTCATTTCAGAGTTAATTAAATGTGGGAAGTGGGTGCAAATCAACTACCTCTGACCCCTTCGTTCCAAAGCAGTGCAGAATAAACTTAATGAAATAATTACATAGAAGTAAAAGATTATATAATTAGTTCTATTCTGACAGCCTTCTCAACAAAAGAAAGGGAAAAAGAATTTGAATGTCTGACATTACATAGTGATTTTAATCAATTATAGCATAATACAAATAAAAGTATTATGTAGGTTTTTACTCTAAAAGCATAACTGTAGGAATATTGGGAACTCATAATTACATGGTGGGTAGTGAAATAGCAAATATAGTCAACAGACACAAACGCATAAAAGGAAGTGCATATGTAGGGTAGGAATCTTAGAAGAGAAAGACACGTCCCTTACCTGCACACAGAACCAGCCATCTTATAGTTTACACTTATAAAACACGTGTGTTAAAAAAAAAGTTTGTCAAGTTAAAGAAATAAAAAGCACATCGAACCCTTCTCAGCCTAAACATGTGGACCAGTACCAGTTCCCGTTCATCAGGACTTGACTCCTGCAGACCCTCACCCCCTTTAGGCTTCTTTTTGAAAACAGAGAACAGCAATCTGAAGGTAAGGAAGAGGGAGCTGTCTTTGCTTTGAGATGTATATATATATATACACATATATCCTGTGTGATTTGGCTCCAGAATTGCTTTTGTGTTCCATTCTATTTACTCCCTGCTGGATTAAGGTTCACAGCCCTCAGTTAAACAAACAGAAGCTGGTCTCCCACTTGTTCAACTATGTTCACGCAGCATTATTTGTCATAGCCAGAACCTGGAAGCAACCTAGATGGCCCTCAACTAAAATATGGATAAAGAAAATGTGGTATATTTACACAACCGACTATTGACGTCATGAAACTTGCAGGCAAATGGATGGAACTAGAAAAAATCATCTTGAGTGAGGGAAACCAGACCCAGAAAGACAAACACAAACACAGTTTGTACCCGCTCATAAGTGGGTATGAGATGTACAGGGAAGGATAACCAGGCTGCAATTCACAGCTTCAGAGAAGCGAGGTAACAAGGAGGACCCTAAGAGAGAAAGACATTCTTGGATCCCCCTGGGAAGGGGAAATAGATAAGATCTCCTGGGTAAACTGTGAGGGGGAGTGGAGGAGGGGACAGGAAGGAGTACAAGAACATGAGGGAGCAGGATGGTTGAGTTGGGGGAGGGATGGAAAAAGAGGGCTATGAAAGAGATATCTTGATGGGGGAGCCATTATGGGTTTAGGGAGAAATCTGGGGCTAGGGAAGCACCCAGAAACCCATGAGGATGACTACAGCTAAGACTCCTAGCAAAAGTGGAGAGGGTGCCTAAAGTGATCTTCTCCTATAATCAGACTAGTGACCACCCTAATTGACATCATAGAACTTTCATCCAGTAACTGATGGAAGCAGATGCAGAGATCCACAACCAAGTTGAAGAGAGGGAGGAGGGATTATATGAGCAAGGGGGGCAGGGTCACGATCATGTTGGGGAAACCCACAGAGACATCTGACCTGATCTAGAGGTAGCTCATGGACTCTGGGCTGACATCTGGGGAGCCTGCATGGCACTGAACTAGGCCCTCTGAATGTGGGTGACAGTTGTGTGGGTTGGTCTTTCTGTGGGTGCCCTGGCAGTGGGGCCAGGATCTATCCCTGTTGCATTAGCTGGCTTTTTGGAGCCCATTCTTTATGGTGGGAGGCCAAGGTCAGACTTGATGCAGGGGGAACAGGCTTGGTCCTGACTCAACTTGATATGCCAGGCTTAGTTGGCCCCCCATGAGAGGCCTTACCCTCTCTGGGGAGTAGATGGGAGGGGGAGAGGGAGGGGCAAGAAGGGAGGGAGAAGGCACTGTGATTGGTATACATGTGAATAAAAATATTAAGCCAAAGCTGGTCTCCAATAGAGGCCGAAGCCATGCTCTCCCACACTGTTTCTTCTCTTACTGTTTTTATATGTGGAAGTCAGAATCTAGCCACCAGCAATGTACAGAAATAAATAAAAATTTAGTCATTTTAAAACAAAACCTTCAGGGGTTTTATTATTTTCCCCTCTCACTGGTTTTACTAGAGAGCTTCCATTCCGGCACATTTGTTAATTATTAATATCCTCATTAATAACATCATAAAATTGTTCATGTAGCATATTTACAGTGAGAGAAATTCCGTAATGTAAATTCCTGTCCCTGTGCTTTGGAAACTATGATTCCTAACTTATTGCAGAATTCGTTTATGAGCTGAGTTGATTTCCTTGGCTCACTATTTCCCTTTATCTCCTTTTGGTGGGGAGCGAAGTCAAGGATGCTTGTTCTTGTTTGCATGTTAAACAGATTGAAAAATAAAAGGACATTATGAACACAGGGTTTTAACTACTACTTCAAAGAGTGTCCTTGTCACACGGCTACTGTCCTTTTGGGCTTTGGCTTTTTGTCCTTTCTAGAAAGGAGCGGATTCTGAGAACAAAGTGGTGGCTGATAGTGAACGTTAGTCCCGCCACCGAAACGCTTTTCTCTTTAATGATTTGGAATTATGAAGTGTCCTCTTATTGCTTTGGTTGGATTCATTTGCATTTATGTTCTGCAGTGGGGAAAGCTAGCTTTCCTACATGGCTGGGGTGATCCGTTCCCAGAATGCAGCACAGGAGGAAAAGGTAGTTTCAAATACAGCAGGTGGCAAGAATGGGGAGTCTCTTTGCCAGCCGTAAGATGGGAATCTGTTTAGAGAAACAGAACAGGCGTATGTTTCCATTGGCTGTTTTGAGGGAATATTGTAGATTGCAGTAGTGTAATGATTGGATTTGGTGAAGGTTGAAAAAAATTACAAGTTGAGGCTCAGTATTTTATGAAGATAAAAAAAAATCCAGGTTTTTTTTTTCTTTCTGATTTTCTTGAAAGGGAGAAACGGGGTTTCACTCAAACTAAATTTAAATTTTAGGAAAACTCTGAATGTTTGGGCAGCGTGACCTCAAACCTGTGATTTCTCCCCTCTTGCATCTTGCTCTGTTTGAAACTACCTTTTCCTCCTGTGCATAGTTCCTGCGCCAAGCCTTCCTGCTACCATGAACTCATTTGTCCCTACACAGTACTGTTTGCAAAAGACAGAACCTGGCATCACCTAAATTGGGCAGGTGACATTTAGAGTCAGCCTAATAGTGATGACCCAAAACGTAGGCAGGAAAGTAACTCAAGAAGTACCGCTTTTCTGTCTTCCCTTAATTATTCATCGAGCAGATCCCATAGCTGCATCTGGCATCCTAGCTCCCATCGCGGGAGACGCTGGGTATAGGTCCCCAGATTTTCCACTTCTCATGCATGGCTACCACCTTGGGAAGCAGGGTGTAGTCGGAACAGGTGCCTGCTCATCTCTTTCTCCTAGCGTTTTTGTGACTATAGCAGGCATTAATGATGCCTAAATTGCTTGGAGATTATTATTGCCAGATAATCCAGTAACTGCATTCCTTGATTACCCAAAGGTGGTGAAGTATGTTCATACAAAAACCTACATCCTGACGTATATACCAACTTTGTTCACAATTGTCAAAATTTAAAGTAACAAAGATGTCTTTTGCAAGCAAATGGATAGATGGTGATGTATACAGAAAATTGTTGTAGGAGGCCGCTTGTTTGTTCCCCGGCTGCCCAGACTCCAGAAATAATCACACAGAAACTGTGTTAATTAAATCACTGCTTGGCCCATTAGCTCTAGCTTCTTATTGGCTAACTCTTACATCTTAATTTAACCCATTTCTATTCATCTGTATATTGCCACAAGGCTGTGGCTTACTGGGTAAAGTTCCAGCATCTGTCTCTGGCCAGGCTCCATGGCTTCTCTCTGACTCTGCCTTCCTTCTCCCAGCATTCAGTTTAGTTTCCCCCCCAGCTCTGTTCTACCCTGCTTTGCTATAGGCTCAAAGCAGTTTCTTTATTAACCAATGGTATTCAGCATACAGAGGGGAACACATCAGATAATGGAATATATTGAGTGCTAAAATGATATGAAGTATCAACCTCTGAAAAGAATATGAAGAAAACTTAAATATAGGTTACTAAGTGAGAAAATCCAACCCGAAGTGAAGAGACTCCATGCTGCAGGAACAACTTTTGAGTCTGACATTTTAGAAAAGGCAAAACTATGGGGATGGAGCAAGGGAAGGATAGAATATTTGGGGGACAGTAAAAATTACACTTAATGACAGGTATGTGCCATTGCACATGTGCCTATAGAACACACAGCACATAGGGTGGGTCCAACCATAGACCATGAACAGTGGGTACTGTCTGTACATGGTGACTAGTGAACTGTAACAGAGACACTCCCACGGTGAGTGAGTGCTCGTGGCAGGCTGTGAACATCTGGGCATAGGAGGGTTCCCCGTACTGCAAATTTGTTATTAGGACAAAACTGTTCTTAAAAAAAATCAAGTCTTAATAAATAATTTCATGGACTTACTAATGTGAAGTTTCTTGTTGGTTTCTTCTTTTTTCCAAACTTAGAACCATTCCTTTGATTTTCATTTAATGTCTCTGTGACAGCAAATAGATTTTGCCCTGTCCTGAATAACAACTCAAAATCTTATGTCTCGCCTTAATTGTAAGCACCAGTATTATAAACTTCTAATTTAGTGTTTTCCTTGATGAGCCATATGATGATAGCAGTACAAATTCACAATTTATATTGTGTAGGAGTTAGGGCCATGTGCTGATGTGTTATGCGTGCGCAATAAAAGGTTGTTGGGAAGACCATCATTGTGACTCCTATCTCATTCCTATGTTCCTAAATTATCTGTGAAAGATGCTGTCTGTAGTAATGAGATTTGTGTCTTAAATGTCTCCAAAGGCCATAGGAAGAGGGCTTGATCACTCTGACAGTGCTATTGGGTGGTGGCGGAACATCCAGGAGATAGGCCCTGTGGTGGTTTGAAGGAGAATGGCCCCAGTAGACTCCTACATTTGAATGCTTGGTCCTTGGTTAGTGGAAGTGTTTTGGAAGGATTAGCAGGTATGGTCTTGTTGAGGGAGGTGTGTCACTGTGGGTGGCTTTGGAGTTTCAAAAGACTATGCCAGGCCCAGTTAGCTCTCTCTGCCTGCTTCTGGATTAGAGGTAATCTCTTAGCTACTGCTTCTGTGCCATGCCTGTCTTCCTGCTGCCATATTCTTCCCATGATAATCATGTCCCTACTTAAAGCCCTCAGTGAAGTCTTCTATAAGTTTATAAGTTGTCTTGGTCATGATGTCTCTTTGTAGCAAAAGAAAAGGAACTGAGACAGGGCCTAATAATGGAATCATTATTACAGGAATAATAATGGAAATACATTAAATTATTGAAGGCTTATCAGACCCTTCCTTTCTCTACTTCTTGGCACCATGGAGAAGCAGCTTTTCTTCAGCACACACTTTCTGCCATGACCCTTTGCCTTACCCTAGACCAGAGTAAGAAGACTAAGTAGCCATGAACTGAAAACCTTGGAACCCTGAGCCAAAATAGATCTTTCCTCTTGATAAGTTGATGTTCTCAGCCTTTGCCACAGTGGTTGAAATTTAACACAATAATTATTAACAACACAATTTTTGTTGGTAATATTCAATAGTTCTAGTATAGAATAGAAGAAAATATTAATATAATGATTAGACGTGGGAGAAAAGGGTCTGCAGTTATGTTACGGGGCGTAAGTATCTGGTTGGTCACTCAGATTATGTGTGATTCTGATTATGGCAAATCTCTCCTGCTGAGAGACTGGACGAGGCGATGCTTGTGAGAATGTCTAAGCACAGTGACTGGTAAATGGCAAGTGTTTGTTAATGCGGAGGGTAGGAGACATTTTCTGACTTAAAAACAAATCAGAAGAAGAGCCTTCAGATAGATCACATCTTCTTGCTTCTTCCTCTGTCATTGTTCCCTCACATTCTTGGAGAGCCACAATCCATCAGTTCCTTACTATGGGAAGGTGTGAAGGCAGGGCTGACTCCACCAGAGGCAGGAAGTGCTTCTCGCAGAGAAGATAAGAGACAGAGGTGGGTATAGCATTCCAAGTCCTACCCCTACTCACCTACTTTGACCATCCAGGCCTCGGTCTTTAAAATAGGGTCACTAGCAGGAACAAAGAATTCAAAACAGTCTGTGAGGAACTTTTCAGGTTGAAACCATAGCAACAAACACCTACGTACTCTTGCCTTATTAAACAAGACTGCAGGATGCTGTGGGAGAAAGTTTAAAAAAAAAAAACAGCATAGATCGTACCAGTGTGCTCTTGTATTTGCTCTTGTCACCTGGGCGCCTGAGGCCTTTCAGTAATTCTTTCACGTTTAGTAAACCGTCTCTTCAGTTCTACACAGAATCATCACAGCCACACACTTGTTTTCCACAACCCTGGCATTCCTTTACTGTCCTCATTTGTAACTGATAACTAACTTTGCTTCCAAGGGAGTGTGAGGTCCACTGTTCTGGGTGGTTGAGCTGAGACAAGAGGCCCACTTCCTAACAACAAAGGCGTGTCTGGGACAGCCAGGGGCGGAATCAGCACTGGAGAGGGAAGTATTCTGGCTGATGTGGTCCAGATGAAAGAAAAATCTTTGATGTTTTAATGTGTTCTTTTAGTTTCAGCTAATATGTTTATTTTTGCTTCTGATTAGTGGGCTTGTTTTCAAAATCCCCAAATTGTTCAAAAGGACTGAGTCCCTGTGTGACTCGCTGGCTTTGTCAGGGATCTTAAGTCTCTGCCTTCCTGTCTCCAAGCTTACATTTTGGCATGGGAGAGCTTTGCAAAACGGCAGCTTTATTATGTCATTCATGCTTCTGATGGTTGCCCGTCAGGTCTGGAATAAAATCCAAAATTCTTACTCAGATTCACCAGGATTTATCTCATCTGACTGTTGCCATCTCTCCAAGTTCCCTTCCCACGCCACCTCCTCGGCCCACTGTGCACCAGGCACAGTGTTCCCCTTAATCCAAACATGCCAATTGCACTCTGACTTTAGGACCTTTATGGTCTTTCCTCCTGAAGGGCCTGAAAAACTTGCTCAGTTAAGCTTTCCCGGTGTATTTGACAAGTGCTTGGTTCGCAGAGACAGAATTGTTTATTAAATTATTTATTTAGCACTCCTGAGCCTCTCTCGCTTACTATCCTTGGAATGAACTGATACATATGCCTATGCTTGTCATATTTTTGTATTACAAATGGTACCATACGTTTCTCTAGGAAATAGCATATTGCCTGTACCCTATAAGTCTAGTGGTTAAGCTGAAAAATTTGGGTAGTGAAATTCCATCCACCTGTTAGATTTACAATATTGAGCATTTAAGGCCAAGATGACTTGATCTTGGCTTCTCTGATCGAGACTATACGTCTGTAATAAAGAGCCGTAAGTGCACATGGCTTTGGTAAAATAAAGAGTTCTCTGTCGTGTACAGCACTGGGAGCCCTGACTTCTCTATCAGGACTTTCAACAATTCAAATTCCATGCATATTTCTGCTCTGGAAACCTGACTAATCCTCCTCTGCATAGCCAACCTAGCCTGCAGCCATGTATATGACCTTATACACAGGAGAAAGAGAGAGCGAGCAGGTGATTCTAAACCAGGCCAGTGGAATTTTCACTCATCACTTGTGGTCATTTTCTTGGCTCGGTGGGACTGACAAACAATCTCTATCTGTGCATCAACACCTGTGGAAATTGGGGGATGCACTATAAATCTTCTGATGCCCATGGAATCAGTGCTATATTTGATTAATTGATAAACAAGACGACTGGATTTAATGGAGAAACAAAAGAATGTCAGAAAGAAACTAAAATAGCTCAGAATAAGACAGAGATAATCAAATACACAGCGGCATTGGACCGACGTGACCCTTTCCATGTGGGTGGGCAGAGCATGCCCTTGGAGGGGCAGAATGTTTTTGCTCTGTGCAGGCAGATTGTTCCCAAAAGGCGGGTAGCTGAGACTCAGCCAGCTGTGTTCAGATAGTCTAATCTCATCTACGAAACACGCCATTTGCTCCTTATCTCCCGAGGTAACATGAGTGAAGGACGGGAGACAGCCCGACACAGGCTCCGTCCCAACAGCAAGAATGAGGACATCAAATTGTTGACCGGAAATTGAGACAGCAGATGCCAGCACGTCTCTAAACCCCAATTCTCCAGCAGCCCTTCCTCTGGGTCTGCCGAGGATCATTCTGTCTCTCTTCTTGTACTAATTTAACTGCTTTCATTTTCCTCATTTCCTTATCTTGAAGGTTTTTCTTTACTGATTTCCACAGATCAACATGGCTGCATCTTTCCACCTAAGAGATTCGCACTGCCTTTGGCCTTGACTACTACTTTCTACAGCACAGTCTTTGCTTGGAAATGGGAGCCTTTTAGGATACATAGGAATCCATGTCTTCATCCTCTCTTCTCCTTCAGCCCACTGAAGCTGCCTTCTGCCATCTCCATCACTGAAAAACGCTCTTACTAGTCAAAAGTTAAGCGAGTATTTGTTAGTCCATTTCTTTCCCCACCCCTCAGCAGTGATTAATACTCATGCCTACTCTCTATATGTTTTAAATCGCCATTCCTTGGGGTTTCTATGACAACCCTCTCTGGTTTGTCCTTAAGAAGTATCTTCACTCCTTAAGGTAGTACGTGATAATTTTGAAATTACAACATGACAAATGTTTACCTGAATATGATATTTGCCTAGATACATAATCTGTATCTTCATACAGATGTACCCATTAAGGTCTATTGATAACTAAGTTGGCCATCTTCCACCTCAAACGAGGACATCAATATGCCCAGTCACCATAGTCCAGACACTGGAAATCATCCTTTATTTTCCCTATCTCTTCAAACCTCTCATTCAGTTCTATATCAAAGTTATATTCAAATCAACCCCTTTCGGAGCTCATCCATCTGTAGCTCTGTCCGCTGTCCTCACTCAGCTCTGATGGAGGTCCACGTCTCTCATGCCGCTGACAGGATGGGTGTTCTGAACTTAACAAACTGGGTCAGCTGAACCTGAACACCGGACATTAGTGAGGAGCCATTCAGTGACCGCTCTGTAAGACTTTTGTTTGGCTGTTTGCTTCTGGTTCTTCTGGGGACATTGTTGTATCAAAAGCCAATCTTTTGCAAAGTCTTTTGTACGGCTTTGCAACTGCTCAGAGCCCCTGAGGGAGAATCAGGAAGGCCTGACACCTTCCAAATTCATAGCCCAACTCTGAGTCCTTCCTTGTCTTCAGCTGTCACCAATAGGATTCATCTGGGACATTTGGCATTATGTTCTCACCAGGAGGCAGATAGTGAGTGTGAAGAAGGGGCCAGGCAAAATATGACCTTCAGGGCACACACCCCACTTAGTGACCTACTTCCTTAGCCTTAACCCTACCTCCGAAAGTTTGTATTAATTTTTATTAGCCAGTTAAACTATAAATTCATCATTAGATCAGTCTGTGGATGAGGTTGGCATCCCAGTCGTCCAAATATCTCCCAGAGGACCTATCTTTAAACACGACTGTATTGGAAATGAAGACTTGAGGAGGGGCGCACTTCATATATAGACTGTAAAAATACTTAGTTAGACATCAGGATCCATTTCCAAGTCTCTACCAGACTGAGAAATATAAACTGTACAGAGAACAATTTTGTTCACCACAAAATCTGATTTTCTTTATATGACATAAAATATACTTCATGATTTGCTCCAGGCTCTCTTCCTCTCTCAGGGTGTTCACCTCTGATTCTCTGCCAAATTGAAACCCTAAGTGAAATCTCTTGGTGTGGTCTTGGCATAGACTCTTTGCTCAGCTGAAATCCTAACTTACCTCACAGAGATGTGAAGCTTTTGAGGTATCCAGAACTTTAGACCCAAAGTAGTCACCGTGTGATCATCTGCACAAACAGAGGCACCTGTGGTATTTGGGGCTGCAGTTACCTTCAGCAACACTGCTCTGTTCCTCGCGCACTTCATGCAGTCTCCGGGCTCTAAAGTCTCAAGTTACTGCCTACCTACATTCTAAAACCAGAATATAAATTTCAAACTCACTGCTTCCCATCCTCCTGCATTTGCTCTAACATATACACTATAAAATGTTAACTCTGGAAGAATTTATGTGTCGACTTTTAAATGAAATATAAGCAAATCAATATTTTTTTATTATGCAGTTTTGTCATGGAATGGATATTTTATCAGAAATACAATTGTCTTGTTCTGTTTTATGCTGTTATAACAGACTATCTGAGACCAATTTATATAGAACAGAAAGACTTATTCTTAAAGCTGGAGAGCTAAGGTTGAGGGCTCACTTCTGAGCAGCGTCTACTTCACATGTCGCAACTGGAGGGGAGTAGGAACACAAAGAGGGAGTTAAGACGGGCCAACCATCTTTTAGAAGAACCTGTTCTAGTTAGGATGAACACTCCTGTGATAGTGCTATTAATCATGATGGTAATCCTGACAGACTCTTCTTCTGATCACTTTTTTCCAATACTGATGCCCTAGAGACCGAGCTTCCGACACATAGGCAATCACATTAAATTCATGTCTACTGCCAACACCAGCTTTTAAGAAGGGATCTAAGACGCCATCTCGGCATTTGATGCTGAGACTGTGAGAAAGGGTTTGAACTCCTTTCTAAACATGGTTTGTCATCAGGAACCACGGCTATTTGTTTTCTGTAGTTAACTCTGTGTTTCCTGAAGGGAAATAGTCATCTGGGCATTTCTAGTGTGGAAAGTTCGAGTCCCATGAATAATGAATAAATGAAAGTAATTAGCACTTTGAAAGTCATGGGCTAAGAATCTGGAAACAATCTAGGTGCCCCTCAACCTAAGAATGGGTAAAGAAAATGAGGTACATTTACATAATGGAGTACTACTCAGCTGTAAAAAACAACGACGTCATGAAATTTTCAGACAAATGGACGGAACTAGAAAAATATTATCCTGACTGAGGGTACCCAGACCCAGAAAGACAAACACAGTATGTACTCACTCATACGTGGATATTAAATGTAAAGCAAATGATAATCAGGCTACAATCCACAGCCCCAGAGAAGCTAGGGAACAAGGAGGACCATAACAGGGTCACACATTGATCACCCTAGAAGGGGAAAGAGATAAGATCTCTTACACTGGGAGTAGGGTGGGGAGAGGGGAGAGGATGGGAGATGAGACCATGAGGGAACAGAATGGTTGAACTGGGGTAGGGACAGAGGGACGATAGAAGGAGCCATTATGGGGTTAGGAGAAATCTGGTGCTAGGGAAATTCCTAGGAATCCACAAGGATGACCCCAGCTAAGACTCCTAGCAATAGTGGAGAGGGTGCCTAAAGTGACCTTCTCCTGAAATCAGACTAGTGACCACCCTAATTGACATCATAGAACCTTCATCCAGTAACTGATGGAAGTAGATGCAGATCCACAGCCAAGCGCTGGGTTAAGTTCCTGGAGTCCAGCTGAAGAGAGGGAGGAGGGATCATATGAGCAAGGGTGCAGGGTCAAGATCATGATGGGGACACCCATAGAGACAACTGACTTGAGCTAGTGGGGGCTCATGGACCCTGGACTGACAGCTGGGGAGCCTGCATGGGGACAAACCAGGTCCCCTGAAAGGAGGCGAACATTGTGTGACTTGGTCTTTCTGTGGGTGCCCTGGCAAGGGGACCAGGATCTATCCCTGGTGTATGAACTGGCTTTTTAGAATCCATTTCCTGTGGAAGGATACCCTGTTCAGCCTTGATGCAGGGGGCAGGGACTTGGCCCTGCCTCAACTTGATATGCCAGGCTTAGTTGACTCGCCATGGGAGGCCTTACCCTCTCTGAGGAGTGGATGGGGGCAGAGAGAAGTGGCAGGGAGCAGGAAGAGAGGAGGGAGGGGGAACTGTGATTGGTGTGTAAAATGAATAAAAAATTTAAAATAAAAAATGAAAAGTCAAAGAAAGAGAGAAAGAGAGAGAGAGAGGTCCTGGGGTACATACTGTGGCCCAAGTGATTAGAACAGTGTAGCAAGAATGTTTCACTCATACCTTGATTTTTTACCTGCTGTCTCTAATTCTTTGTAAAATGTCCTAATTTGGGTCTGAATTTTCCATTTTCCCTCCTCCACAGGTCAGCCATCCTCCCTGCAAGTACCTATCATGGACAGAATAAACTCTGTTTAGATGCTTGTTGAAAAAGTTGAAGTTTAATTCTGTATTATATTAATAAGCTTTTCTCAAAACAACTTCAAGTTTGGGATTGCTTTGACTTCCAAAGAACCTATTAATATGATACAGTTAACTGAACAACATGGAACGGGGGAACTTTTTAAAAAAGAGATCCTTAAGTTGGGTTTTAACACAGTTTTGTGTTCTTTCCAGTTTTCCAGAAAAAGAGAGTTCCATATCACTCAGAAGGACTAGCAAATAAAACTGAATATTTCTAGAGTTAATTCTGCCTAAAAACCACACTTTAGGAGAACTGAAAGAGTTCTGCCTAAGAAAGCCCCCTTCCCCACTGGTGTTTTTAACGAAGGTTCCAGCCCAGGGTAAGATAAAATGTCATCCAAGTAGAAAAACCTACCGAGTTAAGTCCTAAACAAGACAGCATGCTTTGGGCTTTGCAGAGCTACCAGTCTAGGGAGGAGGCAGCTGCTGAAGAGTAAAAGGCTGTGTGTATCGAAGAGGAGAACCCCAGAGTGTCTAGGAAGGCCCCAAAGAAGAGGCCTGGTGGGCGAGCCATTGACCTTAGCACCAGACAGTCCACAGTGCTGACTTTGGCACTGCTGAGCTGCTTCACAGGAATCTGGACTGGGCTGTACTTTGTCTCATCACCTGTCTTCTGTATTGAAGTGCTTCCCAGGTCCCCGACAAACTCAGGTCAATTCTAAGCCTGGAGGAGGGTGTAGTTCTTGTTAATCCTGTCTTCTGATGGTTTTATTTCAAACCCTGATCCATCTCCATTCCAGTCGGTATGAAAGCAACGAGAGCCTAAACGCAAACACCTAAAAGCCTCAGGAAGAGGAGTCAAGAGGTCTGCTTTTTTTTTTTCATCTAGGCTTTGGTCCAAGGACAGAGAAGGAGCCGGGTGAATCAGCTGAGCTCACTCAACCCCTCAGCAGTGCCAGGGGTCTGCTGAGAAGAATGTCTGTGCAGGCCAACCTTGCAGTGGTCCCAAGAAATCAAAAGATGCACTGCTTTTCAAGGACTCAGAGGTCTCAGAAAAGCTTTCTTTTCACTGAGTTCTTAAGAAATCAGACACAACAGAAAGAAAGCAGGACCTGCATTTTCCTTTGGGAGATGCACTCCACTATTTGAAGTGTTTTTTCTTGCTCTTTTAGATGTGGATGCCCACGTCCACACTTCCCATCCTTCTAGGGAAGGTGCTTGGGTGTTCTCTTGCCTCACAGTCAAGGCCAGGCTGTACCCAACCTGTCCCTCCACATTCCCCAGAACGGAGTTTTAGCAGGCTGTGCCTTGCCTCAGGAGACTGCATTTGAAAGTCGTTTTGCTTTCATTTTTAGAGGGAAGGCTGACTGCAACTCCTATCTGCCAAGCATGTTATCATTAACTATTCCTGAGAGAACAAAGCCTCCTTATACATTAACTGTTGAGAACTGAGACTGTGGGGCACATCAGTATGCTAAAATCAGAGAGACCATGGCCAAGAACGTATCAGATGCCCAGGGAATGATGTGGCGCCCTTGCCTGGACCCCAGAAAATAATGGACACCTAATACAGCCATGGCACAGCCTCTCACCAACTTATCGTCTGAAAGGTGGTTTGGACAATGCGGGTTGGGAATCCTGGACTGAGGGTAGGTCCCCTGCTACTGATGCAGCATTCAGCTGCCTATCTGTCCACCTGTTCACATGTCTATACCTGTCCCACGTCCGGCTCTGACTGGTTCCAGCCTTTTCACAACACAGCTGAATTCTGCAGCTTTGCTCTCAAGCCCGACTCCAACAACTCCTCCAATAGCAACACCACCAGCAGTTCCCTCCCAGCCGGGGCTGGCTCAGTGCCTTATCTACACAGATGTTCTCAGGCAACTTCTGAAACCTTGCCAGCTTTGCTGCATACTTTTAAAGCTTGTAGTCAGCGTTCTGTGGCCCATGCGTGGATGGATAGCTACCTGTATTTACTGTGTGCTAAGTGAAATGTGGTGTGAGAATATTAATAAACAAGATTGGAATAAAGAACTTGTGTTTGCCTTGCCCAAGGTGCCAAGGTACGCAGATTTTACAAGCAATGTGCTAAACTTGTAAATTTGTTGTTATTCAATAAATTCTGATATTGTGCGAAGGCATACTCGTTCATGTATGTTTCTGGCATAGCATGTGATGTTTCATGCTATCACAGGGGTTAATTGGGCTACCTTTGCTAGGGTCAAAGCTTTATCTGGGTCAAAGCATAGGTCACCACTGCCTTGCTTCCTTCCCTGCTTCCCAGCAACCTGCTGGTAGGATGGTATGGGGGTAGAGTCTGGGTCCAAAGGCTGAGCTTCCTCTCTTCCTACCCCCTTGCCGAGTTTGTAGCACAACCTTGGACTCTTCGCCCAAACACAGGCAAAGTAAAGAAGCTTCCCCTGATGGGCTTTTCTTCACATTTCTTAAGGGTCTTATTGGAGTCACAGAGAAAATTAAATAAAGGATGATAGAGGGATTCTAAAAGCGAGCCCTTCAGTCTGAGACTACTCAGGCCAATAGGCTCAACATAAGAAGAAAGCCTTTCATATGCTCAGTCATTTTAACTAGAGCTCTGGACTGCGACTAGACGCCAGTTCCCAGATAATAAAATTTTTACTGTTGTTCTTTTATTTTCTCCCTTGCTCAGTTGCTTGTGAGACTGGACCTCTCAGAGGTACTAAGGGAGAAAGTAGGTGCCTGCGGAAATGAGAGCGATATTCTTATTATTCGTGGGAAAAAACATTGTTCAATAGTATTTTAGATGAGATCTGGTGTGATCTTCTGTAAGCAGGCAAGGCTCCCAGTGGTAGGACTGGGACACTAACCCAGCCACAAAACCTATGACCCAAACCTGTCCTGCCTGCAAGCAAGAGGCCCTGGGGCACTGTTGGCTCAGAGCTTGTGGGAGTGGCCAAACAATGACTGGTCTAACTTGAAGCTTGTAACACAAGAGCCCATACCAGACACTGCCTGGATGGCCACAACCTGGAATCTGGATGACTCAGCATCCTTGGGTAGAGCCAACCATGCCCCCCAAAAAGGCCAAAATGATATTTTGTTATACTCATAGATCAGTGCCTAGACCAAGCATTAGAGAAGCTTCCTCTAGCAACTGATAGGAACAGATGCAGAGACCACAGCCAAACATTAGGCAGAGCTCAGGGAACCCTGCAGAAGAGGGGGAGGAAAGATTTAAGGAGATTGTAGGAGCCAGGGGATTCAAGGACACCAGGAGGACACAGCAGAGCTTCACAGATGCTGAACCAGCAACCACAGCGCCTGCACTGGTCTGCCTGAGGCTCTCTACATATAGGTTGTTAATTCTTTAGCTGGGGATTTTCGTGGGATCCTAACAGTCGGTGGGGGGCTGCCCCTGACCCTTTGCCTGTTTTGGGAACCCTTTTCCTCCTACTGGGTTGCTTCATCCTTGATGTGAGGGTTGCTGCCTAGTCTTATTGTATAGTTAGTGTTGGGCCATATTCAGTTGCTATCCCACCAGGGCTAGTTCTTTCTTAAGGGAAACCGAGGAAAGGCGGATGGTGGGGACTTAAAGGAGGAGGAGAGAGGGGAGGCTGAGGTTAGTATGTATTATATGAGAGAAGAATAAAGACAGAGAGGGAAAAATAGTATTTTAGTCTTTACAAATTTACTTAAAAAGCCTGGAAATTCAGGATTAAAGGATTAGAAGGGTTGAACGTGTGACTCGGTTGTTCAGTGTGTGCTTTGCAAGCACACAGACCTGAGTCTGATGCCCCAGGACCGGTGAAAAAGCTGGGCATGATGGCTCGCACTCGTAATCCAAGCACTGAAGGAGCAGAGACAGTCAGATATCTAGGGCCGACCAGTCAGCCTAGCCTGCTTGGTGAGCCGCAGGCCAGTGAGGGGTGTGTTATCAAGAACAAAGGTAGCAACTGAGAAACAACACTGAAAGGTTGTCCTTTCACACAAACACACACACACACACAAACACACACACACGCATACACACTTGCACATACATGCACACACATACTAAAGCGCTTAAAGCAAAAATGCTATTTTGTTGTAGAATCTGTTTTGCTAATGTAGGCATCAGGGAAAAGCCTGACCTTCACTGTAAACACTACAGCATATAGCAGAATAAGGTACTTACAAAAGAGTTGTGGAGGACAAAAACACCCTGACCATGAACCAAAGATTGTCCCCCTTTAACAAATGGCACCCCTGGTCCTGCTGCTGCTTGTCTGGCCTACTAGGTTTCGGATCACGGGAAAGTAAACACTGAGACAAATGAACACCGGTAGTGTCTTAGTTAGGGTTCCTAGTGCTTTGAAGAGACACCATGACCACGATAACACTTACAAAGTAAACATTTAATTAAGGGGACCTTCTTACAGTTTCGAGGTTCAGTCCTTTGTCATCACGATGGGGAGCGTGGCAGCGTGCAGCCAGACATGGAGCTGGCTACATCTTGACCAGAAGACAGCAGGAAGCCGACTGACTGTCATGCTGAGTGAAGCTTGAGAAAAAGACCTCAGAGCCCACCCCCACAGTGGCACACTCCCTCCAACAAGACCACACCTACTCTAACAAGGTCACACCTCCTAATAGTGCCACTCTGCTTGGGGGCCATTTTCTTTTACACCACCACAGGTAGGATCATATATTTGCCATGAATCACACTGTAGTCAAGGGCTCTCAAGCTGTGCCACGAATGATAATATACCAGAGGGTAATAAGCATAAAGACTTCCCATCGCACAGGGTTATATGGATTATCTCTTCCTAGCAACAGTATCATATAAATTCTGATTTTCTGAGTCTCAGAGATCTCCACCTAAAAAGCTTTTTCGGCAGTCTGAGCCACCCTGCAAGGTGGGTGGACCAGCGGTGGATCTTCCCTTCACAGAGTTCTCACGGTCAACTGGGGCCCCCTATTATTCATTAGAGGGTTTACATGCATAGTTTAAAGTGCACATGAGAGTTTCCAGTACAGCCCCATGTTGCTCAGCATCTGGGCTACTCTGCAGTATTAGACAACTCAGCCTGTCTCCAGCATAGTGTCCTTGAAGAAATCTAGATGATATATAGGTGGTGGAACACTCCATGTGACCTCTTGACGTGACCAGGGGACACAATGTAAGGAGTGAGAGGATGTGTATTGTTGGCACGGGCACAGTCATGCCAGGAACCCCAGTGCCTCGGGCCCACAGGGGAGGCAAAGTCTTCGCCAGTTGAGGCTCAGTAGGATGACGAGACTCCCTTCAGGTCTAAATGTGGATTCTCGACTGTGTGTAAAGAAAATGTTCACCCTTGCTTTTGTTTTTCTCAGATGTTTACAGAATAAATACTGCTCCCTACAGAGCCTGCTCTGGATGAGATTAGCCAAGTCCTTGTTCAGCTGTGTACAACAAACTGAACTGTGAACTGTATGTAATAGCCTCACCTCTATGTTCAAATGCATGTAAGACACATGAGTTCCTGGGATGCTGCAGCTTTTCCGTCAGAGAGCTCAGACCACGATTAAAGCTGTGTGTCTATGCGTCTGTCTGTGATTTCTTTGTTTACTCTCCTTGAATCAGAGTTCCTGAACCCACGCTGGGCAAGGAAATGGCAATGCAGAAAACAGGAGATAAGGTGCTCCAAGCTGCTTCACAGAAAACTCTTATTAGCAGAAGGAACACATGCTAAGAGGATGATTCAACTGTATAGCACGGTAAGTACAGCAGCCGGGAACATTGTTGTGTATTATTACCAGGTGCCGTGTACTGCATTAATAGTATGTGCTCCACTTGTATAACTGGCAGCGTGGTAGCATCACCACAACACATGAATCATTAGTTGTTTGATGCAGTCACCTGGGGACAAAAGTGTGTGTGCTGCATTATAATCTTGGGGAGCCACTGTTGCTTGGGTGGCCCACTATTGACAAAACCAGTATGCTGCACGTGACTTTAACTTGAAAACGAAGGCAAAATTTTTTCTTTTTAGCTTTGGATCAGGACTTCTCACACTTCTTTCATGGTGATGCAGTTTCATCTGAGAAACATTTATACAACATTGGGAGTAAACATATATAAACAAGGTGTATAAATCAAGTATTTACTGATAAAAACATACAGAATTTTATTTTAAATCATTTTTGATATGTATATGAAAATTACCAATCATTTGCAATATAAGAATATCTGCATATTAGTAAAAGATGTTCTTACTCATTTTGCATAAATAATAAGACCTTGCCAGAATATTTTTATATTGCAGGAAAATAGATCTTCTTCAACATTTCTCAGGTTGATCAATATTTATATGATGTCATCATCAGTGTAAGAATATTACCTTGTATAAGCTTGCTTTGCAAAATATCGTAGTTATGCTTAGGAAAATTTCAGAAATTGTCTTAATTCTAAACAACAATCATTTAATACTTTTTTATAATGCCCAATTCAGCAATTCGATCAGCAAGCTTTAAAATAAAATATTCTAGCAAAATACAATCCAAAGATATAGTTATTTAATATATGCCAGGTATGGTGGTAGAAAAATATTGTCTTTTTTCTCCCATAATTAAAGCACTATGTTTCTCAAAAACTTTGCATGTACAAGAATGTGCAATAGTCTTACACATAAGATGGGTTACAGCCGGTGTTTGTTGGTGTTGTATGGACTGAGGGCTGTGCAGGGTGAGGGTATGTATCTTACACGTAAGATGGGTTACAGCCGGTGTTTGTTGGTGTTGTGTGGACTGAGGGCTGTGCAGGGTGAGGGTATGTATCTTATGTTCAGAATCAAGGATACAGGGGTCACACAATGTAGCACAGATAAGCACTGACAGGAATGCCTGGGGGAGATGGAGGAGGGAGGGAGAAGAGGGAGAGACAAACACAGAGCAGGAGAGCTGCTGTGAGGAGCAGAGGTTAAAGTTTTCCATAGGGAGGGGGAAGGTCTTGAGTTTGTTCACAGGAGGTTGCCTGTGGGGCACTGAGCAAAGCCCTGTACTCCTCTTTGCTTTCCCAGCAGCAGGGATTACACTTTTGTCCTTGTGTGTATGAGGCAGGTACACTTCCAGCGAGCTATAGTCCCAGCGCCTGTTCTTTCCTCCCTAGCAAATCTCATCTACTTCCATGGATTAATGAATCATTAAATCACTGGCACCCTCAAAATCGGATCTCTAGGCTGAACTTCTCTACCATTTTCTGACTGATATGTTGGCTTGCTTAGTAACTCCCTGAAAAATACCCTGGCTCAACTTGCCCCATGTAGTGTGAATGGGGCTGATGCAACAGGGAGTTTGCTCAGCCACATCTACAGATAGACAGGCTAAAAAGAAGGCAGGCTATACAGGGACCAAAGGCAGATGGGCACCCTCAAGTCTGAAGTGTTAAAACTGCTTCCTTCTATTCTCTAGAACACATTTTCTGTGTCTGTGGAATGTTAACACATTTCATTTTAATTCCAAATCATTTTTGTTCTTCAACAACCACCCAAAGTCTGTCAAAAACAAAACAAAAAAAAAAAAAACTACTGGTCTGATTCCAGTAGACAAACACCATGTACAAGTGGGTTGATCTATGACAGACATAGACCTTCCACAGTTGCAATGTCTGTATCAGTCAAACAGAACCAGGCCTTATCTGGGGATCTGCTGCTCTGTAAATGTTTACACAGTATTTGTAAGGCAGAGTTGTAAGAGCAAACAACAGAAATAGCGATCACCCTGATTTTTACAAAAATGAGTCTCAAAAAACATAAATCAGAAGATAAGTACAACATGGAAACAGGAATTTCCATTTAAAATAAAAGACTTACTCTTAATCCCGCTGCATGCAGCCTGCCTGCCTGATCTAGGAAGCCAAACAAAAACCTCAGAGGTAAGTCTCACCAACAGAGTGTTAGACATGAAAGTGAACCTCAGGTATTGAAGATAAAGTAGAAAAAATTATTAACTCAGTCAAAGAAAATGTTAGATATTTAAAAAAATCCAGGCACAAAACATCCAGAAAATCTGGGATATTGAAACAAACAAACGTATAACAAATATATAAATAATTGGATCATAGAGGAAGGAAAAGAAAACCAATCAAGATAGAGAAGGCAAGGTCAGAGTACAAAAAAATCCCCCCCAAAATTACAGAAGAAATTTCCCCAATCTAAAGAAAGAGATGCCTATCAAGGTACAAGAAGCATACAGAATGGAAAAGAAATTTTCTGTAATATATAATAATTGAAACACTAAATGTACAGAAAAAAGAAACAATATTAAAAGCTTTAAAAAATAAGATGCCCAGTCACATAGAAAGGAAGGCCCATTAAAATAAGGCCTGAGTTTTCAATGGAAAATCTGAAAGCCAGAAAGGCCTAGACGGACGTTCTACAAATTCTGAGGGAGCACACATGCCAAGTCGGACTACTATATACCAAGAAAAACCTATCAATTACTATCAACAGGGTAGGAAAGGAAGAGATTACATGATACAGCCAATATCTATCTACAAATCCAGCTCTACCAGAGACACTAGAAGAACTTAAGAGGTTAACTTCACCCAAGAGGACATAAGGAATAAATAATTTTTAAAGAGTAAATCAAAAGATGTGGTAAACACCCACAACACAGCAACAAAATAACCTGAATCAATTTTTATTCATAACTCCGAACATAAATGGTCTCAATTCCCCAATAAAAAGGCACAGACTAATAGACTGGATTAGAAAACAAGATCTATTTTTCTGCTGCATCCAAGAGAAAAGCCTTACCATCAAGGATAGACACCACCTACTAAAATTAAACAAACAATATAAACAGACCTATAACCTTTAGTGAATAGAAGCAGTAAATAAAAATCTTCCACCTAAAAACAGCCCAGAGACAGATGCATTCAGTGTATAATTATACACCAGACCTTCGAAGAAGAGTTAATGCCAACACTCCTCAAACTATTCTGCAAAGTAGAAACTGAAAGAACATTTCCTAATTCTTATGGGGTTGCTATTACCCTGGTACCCAAACCACACAAAGACCAAACAAAAAATAAAATTAGAGACCAATATTTCTTATGAACTTAGATGTAAAAATTATCAATAAGTTACTTGCTAACTGAATTCAAGAATACATTGTCCACCCATGGTGATCATCCATCATGTTCAACCTGACTGTTTCCCAGAAATACAGGCATGGTTCAACATGCGTAAATCAATAAATGCAATACACCATATAAGTAAACAGTAAGACAAACACCAAATGATCATCTCATTAGAAGAGAAAAGATCTTTGATAAAAATCCAATACCCTGCTGAATGGCAGTGGTGGCACATGCTTTAATCCCAGCACTTGGGAGGCAGAGGCAGACAGATCACCTTTAGTCTGAGGAGAAACCATGTCTCAAGAAGAAAAAAATCAACCCCTTTCATGATAAAAGTCCTGGAGAGATTATGGATTCAAGGGACATACTTCAACATAATAAAAGCAGTTTACTGCAAGCCCATAGCCAACAACAGTTCGAATGGAGAGAAACTCAAAGCAATTCCATTAAAATCAGGAACAATATAGTTTTCCCATTTTTTCCTTAGCTTCTCAATATAGTACTTGAAGTCTAGTCTAGCTAGAAGCAATAAGGCAACTGAAGGAGAGCAAGGGGTACAAATGGAAAAGACAGAAGTCAAAATATCTTTAGTTACAAATAATAGGATTTTATACATAAAATATTCCCAAAATTCGACCAGGAGACTTCTGCATCTGATAAACACCTTCAGCAAAGTATCAAGAGACAGAATTAATATGCAAAAATCCATACCCTTCCTCTATTCACATGACATACATACTGAGGAAGCAATCAGGGATATAGTACTGTTCACATGAGGCTCAGGAAAAGGAAATACCATTGGATAATTTTAAACAAGCAAGTGAAGTGCTTAGATAATAAAAACTATAAGACATTGATGAAAGAAATTGAGGAAGACACAAGAAGATGGATCAGTAGGATTAATATAATGGAAATGGCCATCCTACCAAACAATCTACACATTCAGTGCAATCTCATCAAAATTTCAACACAATTTCTAACAGGAATTGAGAAACCAGTCTTCAACTTTATATGGAAAAACAAAAATCTCAGGATACTCAAAACAACTCTGAATAACAAAAGGAACTTCTAGAGGTATCATCATCCCAGCTTTAAAGATGTACTACAGAGCTCTTGGTACAAAAGCAGAATGCTAGTGACATAAAAACAGATGTATTGGTCAACAGACTCAACTTGAAGACCTAGACCTAGTACACATACCAATTAATATCTGATTTTTGACAAAACCCATTATAATATACACTAGAAAAAGATAACATCTTCAACAAATGGTGCTGGTCAAACTGGGTGGCTGCACATAAAGGAATGGAAATAGAACCATGCTTATCACATTCAACAAAGCCCAAGTCCAAGTGGATCAAAGGCAAAAAACAAAAATCAAAAAACCAAGATACGCTGAACCTGATGATAAGAAAGTGGGGAATAGTCTTGAACGCATTGGCACAGGAGAAGACTTTCTGAAGAGAAAACCATTAGCACAGACACTAAGACCAACAATTAACAAATGGGACCTCATGAAACTGAAAAGGTGAGAACAGTTCTAACTCAAGATCCAGCTATACCTGACCTAAGATCCAGGCATATACCTGACCTGCTACAGAGACACTTGCTCATCCATGCTCATTACTGCTCTATTTGTAATAGCCAGGAATTGGAAACAGCCTAGATGTCCCTCAGTTGAAAATGGATAATGGGAATTTGATACATTTATACATGGATTATTAAGATGTTAAGAAAAATAAAATTATAAAGTTTGCAGATAAATGGATGGAGCTACAAACATTCATCCTAGTGAGGTAACCCAGACAAAAAGACAAATAAAGCATGTTTTATATGTAGGTGTTAACTTGGAAGCTTTTGATATACATGCTACAGTTCTAATAGCCACAGAGGCTGGGAATTTAGTAAGTAAGGAAATGATTCTTTGTAAGGACAACATCATTTGGACAAAGTTGTAATGGAAAAAGATTTTTACCAACCACATATCCTTTAAAGGGTTACTATCCAAAATATATAAAATCCTCAAAGAACTAGATATCAAGAAAACAAATAACCCAATTCAAACTAGGGTACAAATAGGATGCAATTAAAGATTAAAATAACACAATTAAAATGTGGTGCAGAGAGTCCTCTAAAGAGGAAACCCACATGGTTCAAAAACACTTAGTGTCAGGAAAACAACATCTTTCACAATAGCCTCCCATAATATACAATATCTTGGGGTAACTCTAACTGAATAAGTGAAAGGCTTGCATGATAAAAAACTTCAAGACAGTGAAGAAAGAACTTGAAGAAGATGTCAGAAGATAAGGATCTCACATATTCATGAATTTGTAGGATTAATATAGTTAAATGGCCATCCTACCAAAAGCAACCTACAGATTCAATGCAATCCCCATCACAATTCCAACACAGTTCTTCACAGATCTTGAAAGTACTGTTTCCAGCTCCCAAGGAAGGGGATGTAGAATACAGTATTTTGGGGATTTAAAGGGGGAAACTGGTATAGGAGGATAAATGGGGAGGGAGATGGGAGAAGGAGGTAAAAGAGGGGATATGGGCAGGGACAATTAAGGCTAAAGATCATTTGAAAAGTTATGTGGAAACTTACCACTGTAGACACTTCCTAAATTTTTACATACATGAAAGCCATCTAAAAGGAGTCACCAAAAAATGGGAGAGACAATGCCTCATCTTGAGATCTCAAGCTGCTCCACCAAACCTCCAGTGCCAGGAATGAGTCCCCTCTTGTTGAATCATCAGCCAAAGATGTCCTACAGAATCCCCCAAACATCACAGGCCTTTGTCAAGGCTCTTAGTTGTTCTCCACAACCTGATGGTGAGGTCCTGCTGATAAAGACAACACTACTTATGCCATTGAACAAAAGAAGCATTCAGGTTACTGGACAGCACCCTGCATGCCACTGTAGGAGAAAGGCCGTATCCAATATCAGCCAGCTACAAACCCTGTGAACGACATCAGCCTGCTTGTAAGACACATTGCTGTGATAGTGGCACGAATGGTATGGGAGAAACCAACTATTTTTTTTGAAATCGGACTTAAGACCTGCTTTCTGGGATGGAACCCCTATTTGGTATTGCCTAGAGGAAAAAAAAAACTACTATTATTATTTTGCTAAAGGAAATGACTCCTAATGACATGTTGTTGTCTTCAGACAGAACAGGAACTGACACACATATAAACTTACAGAGAATGTGGCAACAAGCATAAAATCTGCACCAGTTCAAGCCAGACCGGTTCCCAACACTATAAGGGGGGAAGTGAACACAATGTCTCACTCCTAACCAAGAAGCCATTTGCAATTTATACCCACTGGCCAAACTAAAATCAGTTTTCACCAGTGGAGTGTCACTGGGCATATCAACCACACCTCAGGGTAGGCCCCATATCTAGGAGGAGTTGAGCAACACAAAATGAACCCAGAATTATTTTTATGAAGTTTTTGTTTTCTCTTGCTTTGTTTTGGAGTTTCTTGTTTGATGGGGTTTTTTTGCGTATTTTTTGTGGGGGGGTTGTTTTTATTTCTCTGTGAAAAAGAGAGAGATTCAGAGATAGAGACAGAGGGACAGAGACAGAGAGGTGGGGGGAGGGATCGAGAGAGGGCATAAAGTTGGGTGGGCAGAGATGTAAGAGGTTCCAGGAAGAGTAGGAGGAAGAGGAAGGCAAGATAAAATATAAAATAAATAAAAATAATAAAATAAAATAAAAGATAAGAATTCAACTTTACGTGAGTTTAAACAATCACTAAAGGCCCCCAGTTTTGGTAAAAATGTAGACATGTATAATCCCACACAATTAACATTCAACATCTTTGTATAAATTTGGCAGAAATATTTTTACAGAGGAAAGGGTGTTTTCCAGGATTATTTGGGAGGGCATTTGAAGAATGAAGCTTTTCTTTAGCATTTTTATCTTATCTATTTATGTATATATCACACAATAGCAAACATTATTTCAATAAGGAGGAAGTTTATTCACTTGTCAGAAATTATGAATATATTTATTAAAGTGTAAGTCTTAAAACACAGTGAGTGTAATCTTCTTTGACATATGTAGGCATGTATATATATGTGTCTGAATGAACATTGTGAGCCCATGTGTATATGCCTATGTATATGTGGGCACATGTGTGTGTTGTTGGATTCCCCTCTGTATGTTGTGAATATCATTGGTTAATAAAGAACTGTGTTGGGCCTATAGCAGAGCTATAGGGGAACAGAGCTAGGTGGGAAAAACTAAACGGAATGCTGGGAGAAAGGAGGCGGAGTCAGTGAGAAGCCATGTAGCCCTGCCAGAGACAGATGTTGGCTTGCCAGTAAGCCCCAAGCCTCACGGTAAATATAAAATAAAGAAAATGGTTAATTCTAGATATAAGAGCTAGCTATCAATATGCTTGAGTAATTGGCCGAGAAGTGATTTAAGTAATATAGTTTCTGTGTGATCATTTCAGGGCTGAGCAGTCGGGAGCCAACAAGTGGCCCTTCTTACTACACTTGTGTGTGTGTGTATAGTAGTATTAGTAGCAATAGTAGTACCCTGAGTGAGTTCTTCCTCTCTCATCTTACAGTCTAGACCAGCTCTGTCAAGTCAGTATCCCAGCTGAGCAGAGAGAAAGGCAGCAGAGAAGGAGATGGTTCTGTTTCAGCATGCTGGGTTGGAGTTGCACACATTGCTTCTGCAGCTTCACTTTATTGGTGAGAACACATTTGCGTACATTCCTTAGCTATGGGCGGGGCTGGGCAGTAGCATCTCTCGCTAGGTGAACACAGCTTCAAATGCTACTAGTATGCCAGAAGGAAGACTAGATTGGAGGAGAAAGAACAGTAAAGGGTAACTTTATAAGACTTGAGCTCTCCCTTTTACAGCTTTGGGCAATTAAGCACAGCTTAGGCAGAGGCCGTATCAATTACACATTTGATTGCAGCACCACTCATCTTCCCAGCCTAGAAAACACTCTCAGGGCTGCGATGGTATTCACTTCCTTTAAAGGTAGCAGCTCTTTTTCTGTACTGCCTTAGTCAAGCTCAATACTGCAGGGTGATGAAAAGCAAGGTTGGGAGACAGGGGTTTATTTGGCTTACATGTCCTGAATCTCAGTCCCCTGAGTGAAGACAAGTCTAGTTTTATTTTTCCTCAAATGACTCAGATCCATCTACTCTTTCTTCTGGACTTTTGGAATAATCCACTAGGCAGTTTCCTTCTCTGGGTCTACTCAGTAGTGTCCAGTAAATTTTCTAAATTCAAACCTATTCAAAATTTGCATGTACCACCATAAGACAACATCCAAAAACTGAGGAGTATTTCTTAAAATGTACTTGAAAGACCAGCTGCACCTGAGGATTTGTAAGCAATGCAAATTCTTACCCACTTTCTTCAGTCACAGACCTGCAAAATCAAGGTCTCTGGGGATGAGGTCTGTAGGAGGAGGCCGCTTGTTTGTTCCCAATTGCTCAGCCCTGAAATAATCACACAGAAACTATATTATTTAAATCACTGCCTGGCCCATTAGCTCTAGCTTCTAATTGGCCAACTCTTACATCTTAGTTTAACCCATCTCCATTAATCTGTGTATTACCAGGAGGCTGTAGCTTTCCAGATAAAGTTCCGGTGTCTATCTCCAGTGGGGCTACATGGCTTCTCTCTGACCCTGCCTCCTTTCTCCCAGCATTCAGCCTACTTTTCCATGCTTAACTAAGTTCTGCCCTGCTATAGGTCCAAAGCAGTTATCTTTATTAATCAGTGGTAATCACAGCACACAGAGAGAAATCCCACATCACCTCCCCTTTTCTGTTTAAATAAAAAGGAAGGTTTTAACTTTAATATAGTAAAATTACATACAACAAAACAGGTATCAAGCAAGAATTACAGTTAAAATATTTATATCTACTTTATCTTTTATCATAACTAAGGAAAGCTATAATTATAAATTCTTCAACTCCATCAAAGACTCCAGAAGGATATAATATTACCTAAGTAAACAGGAAGTGCATTGTAAGCAACTTCCAAAACTCTAGATTTGACAGAGACATCTTGCTGCCTGGACAGCCACCCAAAGTTCTTCTGTACCATTGGGGCATCCATCTTCAGCCTACAGACCCATAGTATCCAGCAGACTTTTTCATGAAACAGGAAATTTCAAAGACACTTCTGCCTATTTTGGCAGTTTGTCAGACACTTTCTTCTGTGTCCTGCAGAATGTCTGACAAACTCTTTCGTGTAGCAGGAACCCAGAAGGATGACTTCACCTTTAAGCAAGCCCAGCAGTTGTTTCTCTGTGGGTTCTGCATGTCCCAGTTCACACAACATACCATAAAGTAGTTCAGGCAAGAGCAGTTTCTTGCCCAAATGGCTAACAAACTCCATGAGGAGCCTCTTAGATGCCCATCTTCTTCTTGAAGTAATTGGTGCTACCAGGAGCAGATGTGTCTCATTGTCATAAAAGTCCTAATTTCTTAAAAATTTAAATGCCATATTCTGAAGGTCTCTAAAGGATTTAAATAATACTTAACTAAAATATATCTCTATACATCTAGAACACCTAACATGACTACAAGCTTGAATATTATAGATGTCTATCTATTAACCTATGTTTCTTAATTATACATTACATTTTTAAATAAGCTGTACAAACACAATACCTTACTCAAGAACAGAAATATATAGATAGATAGATATAGATATAAACAAAAGTGACCTTAAATTTGTATCAATAAACCAAGATCCATACCAATGCAAATCTCTATAGCAGAGGTTCAGTGAAGTGTGCTTTTCAAAGCTCCCCAGGGAAACGTGATGCACACTCAAGTTTGAAAAACTACTCAAGGCCAATGTACACAGGTGCTGGTCTCATCCTGTCCTGCAGGCTCACAGATGAAGTCTGCATCTACTTTCAGAATATCTCATCACATCTCAACCCTGTCTTGCCCTTTGCGTATACACCACTCGGCACTTTTTATGACTCAAAGATTTACTCTTTTCTTCTATGGTGTGGGCTGATCCCATAGGTGATCTTAAATCCTTACATAGGATATAACAATAGAATATGGACGCCTGAGGCCTTCCTGGGATCATAGTATTTCATTTGTTACTTTTGATCATTTTCACTCTCTCCCCTCTTTCTTTTTTTCACTGAGATAAATCACCTTCCAGAGAAGATTCCTCTTCAACTAAGGGCTCAATTTGACTATCAGTTATCAATCACATTAAACCTAAAGGTCAGCAGTAACTTTTAAGTACCAAATTCATATCTAACAAACTGGTAATTTTGAAATAAACGTAGATTCAAGTTCAAATTCTGAAACTTCTTTTTATTCAGATTTATTTGTTACTTTATAGAAGTAAAATTTTATACTTTATAGAATAAAAATTATGTATTTTTGAAATGTTACAAAATGTATAATTCTCTTTGTGTAAGTGTGGCCAAAAAGTGACTGACTGGCCTGCTGAGAAGGTTCAATGAGGAAAGACACTCACGCCAGTGTGATGGCCTGTTTCCATCCCTGAGACCCACGTAAAGGTAGAAGGAGAACATGAATTCCAGGTAGTCTGCCGAATTCCATGCTCTACCATAGCATGCACGTGCTGGTACACACACATCATGCACACAAAATACAATTTGAAAGTAAAGAGATTTTTATTTAAGAAGTGATATATTTGTCTTATTGAAGTTTTATATATCAGTCTTTCCTGTACTAGAAAATGAAGTCTCATTGGTACAGTTTTCCTTTTTGTACATCTTTAAACAAGTATTTAAAGGAATTGTTTGTTCATTTTTCTTCTTAATAAGATCCATAGTGTTAGTGTGGTAGCTAGACCAAACAGCACCTTGTGTGAACATGACCTTGTACAATAACAGAAATGAAATCATGAAAAGATCTGGCATTTTCATTCATTATAAGGGATCAACAGTTTTCTCTTTGCAATCCTGAAATCCCTTTCCCTCAGAGTTTGGACTAGAGAATCTGCAAACATCAAGTCATATGATCGCTCTGGACTCGAGGTTGCATCTGTAGAGTCAAACCCGTATGTTTTCATTCTCTTCCTGTGAATAACAGTTAGGTGAACATTTACATGGCAGATGTGAATCTGCCCCCTCCATCACGTTCTCCTTCAGGGTCAAGCGAGTATGTCGTGAGGTGTGGTGTGTGAGGTGGGAGAGAGTGGAGACACTCAGGAAGCTGTGCACTTTCTCAAGTGTGGCTAGACATGCAAATGATGGTGTCAGATCAAGCCTGGGTGAAACTGCAGCATTTCTGGCTAGAAGAGGAGAGGCAGTTGAGGTTGGCTGCTTTCCCAGTCAGCTCCAGAGCTGAAGAAAGCCTTCAGTTTGAAGCGCCTAGTGAGAACACTGTTTGAAAGCAGGCACCCTATCAGGACAGTCTCCGTATGCCTGCCATCCTCAACCCTCCAGTGGCACTTTGATGTTGTTGCTACAAGGGCTTTGCAATGGAATTATTGTTCTCTTTCTTATAATAGGATTGCATTCCCCAATGGCAGAAGTGCCTTTAATTCATCCTTCTGCTCTCAGAGGAGTCTGCCACAGGATATACCCTCAGTGTATTCCTGTAATAAGCTGAAAATCCATCATTTAGAAAGAATTAGTGATTAGCTTAGAAAAGCAGTGTTATGCAGGATCCAGGTATATTTGTGTGTATTTAAAGTATATAGCCTCAGTGAGCCTGAAAAGAAAGGCACTTGTCTCCTGTAAAAGGCACCCAAGCTGCTTCCCTCACTAGAACCACTGAAGAATAGCATTGTCATCCCAGGTCCACCTGCTGGAGTGTGTGGAGGGGGGAGGGGCCTCACGTATCTCACGATGACTTTATACTTGCTATATAGCTAAGGATGACTTTGAACTTCTGCCACTAATTCCCCAAGTGCTAAGACAGCATGCACCCCCCCAGCCCTGGTTTATGAGGTGTAGTTAAGGGTGGACCTAGAGCTTCTGCTTCAAACTTCCCAAGTGCTGGGATCACTTACATACCCTGCCAGCCCTGGTTTATGAGGTGTTGGGGGTCAGGCCAGTGCTTTGTGCGTGCTAGAAAAGCATTCCATCAACTAAGCCATGTCCTAGTCCACAAGGGCACCAACTGAGGAAGAGCTTTGGACTCACCTAGCTGCAGTCTCGTCTGCGACACATGTTTACTTGATAGAAAGGTGAGCAAAGAACTCAAGACTTCTGGAGCTTTTTAACAAAATAAACCAAGTCCTAATTTGAGCCCAGAATCCTAAAATCTCCCCAAATCTACTATTTTAAAGGACAGCAGAAGAAGGCACACCCCAGACCACCATGCCAGAGCAAAGGGACACCTAATTCCATTTGAGAGATGATTTGCTGAGTAACACCAAACCACAGTGAACTGTTATCAACAGTTTCAATATCCACATATCAAATTATGGATTTACCTACCTTATGTAAGTATATAGAAAATACAGCACATAGAAAACCACAGTTTAGATACTTTGGAGTGTGGAGAGTAATTTGCCATTCAATTTGTTTTTAATAGCACCTTCCATTTGGCATTTAAACAAGATTAGGTAACAATGTTCTTCCACCTACATTACAAGGAACTTGAAAACCTTTGCCTGTTGTACGGTTGACAAAAAGCTGGGACCATAAATCAGCTCTCCTTAATATTCAAGAAAATTTATGAACACTGCCCCAGCCTATCAAAGGAGAGACAAAACTATCTGCATTCTCCCAACCACAGCCAAATAAAACCTAAAATGACAGAGCCCATCCATGTTATACAGGATGAAAAACAGGAGAAATGGCTCCCCTCTGACTCTCAGAGGGAATGCCTTATCTCCTGTAATCTACCCCGTATCTTAATCCCACTGTCTCCCATCTCCTGCTCAAGTTGACTCAGCCCTTACATCCTCTGTTGTGAGCCTTAACCCAAATTTGTAAAGATACTGGAGTATCTTAATATCTGTATCATTCTTGTCCTGCCTTAACTTCTAACTCCCTTCCCTTCCTTCCGTCCTGTGAAGATTATGAAAAGCTATTGAAATTTGTTCCTTCATACCTCCCTTTTACTTACACTCATGCTTTTAAGAGAAATATGTAAGGGATCCTCATTGGCCCTTTTCTTGCCTTGATCTTCGCTACCTTGGGCAATGCTGGTCTTCCTTCCCTTCTTTCTCAGCTTCTCTTTCCCTTGTATTTCTAGTATACAAAGGTTTTCTTGATTCCTTCGAATCCTTGAATTTATTTTTACTTTGAAACCCAATCCTACCACTTTGCTTATGTGGCTTTGGCTAAGTTACATTAACAACAAGTGTGGATTGTACTGAAGTGGTCAGCCTCTGACTTGCCTCTCAGTGTTCCCCAGGCTTTTGCCTGGAACAGAAGCAGCAGTACAGCTTTACAGTTTGTTGTGCCAGCTTGACTGGATTGAACGATCTCTAGACAATTGGTAAAGCACATTTTGGGGTCTGTCTATGGAGGCGTTTACAGAGAAGATTGGCGTGTTGGCGAGACAAGCAAGGAAGACGCACCCTGAATTTGGAAAGTACCACATGGGTGGAAAGGAAGGGAGAAGAACAGGAGAATCCCTGCTGGCTACCAGTCTGCTCTTGGAGAATTTTTGATGTTGGTTTGATTTGGTTTATCCTTGATGCTGCTATTCCATGAGGACCTGAGATTTGGGAACACTTGGATTGGTTCTGTATCATTAGATCCATCTTGTTTGGAGGTTTCCCTGGACTGAGCAGCTACTGCTGTTCTGTACTCTTCATCTTCCCTGGCATACAGGCAAGGGCTAGTTGGCCTCTGATGACATGCATCATCTCTTTCTCTCTCTCTCTTTCTTTCTTCCTTACTTCCTTCCTTTCTTCTCTCTCTCTCTTCCTTTCGTCTCTCTCTCTCTCTTCTTCTCTCTCTCTCTCCACCTTTCTCTCTATTTCTTTCTCTCTCTCTCCTTTTCGAGACAGGGTTTCTCTGTGTAGCTTTGGAGCCTGTCCTGTAACTTGCTCTGTAGAGCAGGTTGCCCTTGAACTCACAGAGATCCATCAGCCTCTGTCTCCTGCGTTTTGGGATTAAAGGTATTTGCTACCATCATCCAGCACATAAATCATTTGTAATATATTTATATATTGGTTCTGTTCCTCTGGAGACTCCTGAAGTATGGGAATGGTGAAAAACCATTGCCAGAGTTGGGGGAAAACTGGGAACTTAGGAAATAGGAGTTCTTTCTAGGTAAGAACACATCTATTGCCAAAATCACAGAGAAAACTGGATTACCTTTCATTTGCCCCCATCCTATCTTCTGCCGGTGATGATCACTACTCAAACCTATGTGGGGATTGGCTGATACTCTAGAGATCCACCTACTCAAGTGTCTGTCAAGGCAGGAAAGGATGGAGAATGAACCTTGGTGGGGGTCAGCAGAGGATGGGCAGACAAGAGCACACTGTCCATCTCTCCTTGATGTATGTAAAAATATTTATTATGTCACTTCTGCTTAAATGGCAGATCAGAAGTTGTCTCCATGTGGCTTGGTAGAAGAGGAAAGTTTGAATAAAAATAGGACTCTATTCCTGTGGGAAACAAATAAATGAATAATTAATAAGTTTATCTTAGTGAAATGTACAAATTTTCTCTATGGATCGGCATCCAGGAGAAACTGCCAATTGTCCCCCAAGACAATCAGGCCTGTGCTCCTGAGCTCGGGTCAGCAGTAAATGTTAAGGTGATGTGACTCCCTATTGACATGAGCACTGAAGGAGGAGAGGCCAGAGAAGACTGACATGGACGGACATGCGTGTCTGGCATCCCGTGGGTGGAGGTGTGGCCAGAGAAGCGCCGCCTTGAAGACAATGGCTGAAGTATGACTTGGGAACATGAAGGTGGGCATGTAGAAGGGGGTCCAGACTGAACCTCTGACAATGCCTGCGTGAATGAAAAGAAAATCAGAGATGAGGCCAGGAAGAGAATGCAGGTATTACCTAATCTGATACTAAAACTGGATAAAGACATGCAATTAAAGAAAAGTACACTAATTTCCTTGATATAGATACCAAGCATAAGGAAATATCAAGCAGTTCACATATTAAGATGAACTTGGTGGTATCCCAGGGATACAAGATTGATTCAACATAGGCAAATAAATAAATGTAATATAAAACATAGTTTAAGGACAGAAACCATATGATTATCTCGATACAGAAAATACAACATCCTTTCACGATGAATATTCAGAAGAAAATCAAATATAAGAGGTATATTTCAGGTCAATAAAGGGTCTATACAACAGACCGATAACCGATATTATACTAATTGGAGAAAAATTGAAGCATGTATCAAACTTGGAATGAGACAAGAGCGTCCACTCTCTCCACCTTTATTTATGGTAGTGTCTGAAGTCTTCGCTATGGCAACAATCAAGAGAAAGAAATAAAGAGGATACAAATATTGAAAGAAAGAAGTCAAATATAATTTGTGGCTGGCATGATTCTCTACTTAAAAGATTCTATAAGAAAAAGATCTGATAAACACTTTAAGAAAGTAGAATACAAAATCACATATAAAGGTCTGTAACCTTTCCATATGCCAATAAAAAAACACTTTCTGGAGAAAATATCCTATTTAACTTAGCAAAACAAAACAAGAAAACCTAGGACTAAGCCCAAAGTGATGCTTGTTAGTATTGATTGTCAGCCTGTCAGACCATAGACAGGGGTCCATGATCATCTCTGTGAGGGGTTATCTGGAGCACAGCCATTAGGGGGAGATCACCTGTATTCTGGCTAGGACTCTGGACTCTGTGAGAGGAGAGAAGACAGACAGTAGACAGGGGTCCATGATCATCTCTGTGAGGGGTTATCTGGAGCACAGCCATTAGGGGGAGATCACCTGTATTTGACTCTGGACTCTGTGAGAGGAGAGAAGACAGACAGTAGACAGGGGTCCATGATCATCTCTGTGAGGGGTTATCTGGAGCACAGCCATTAGGGGGAGATCACCTGTATTCTGGCTAGGACTCTGGACTCTGTGAGAGGAGAGAAGACAGACAGTAGACAGGGGTCCATGATCATCTCTGTGAGGGGTTATCTGGAGCACAGCCATTAGGGGGAGAACACCTAGGACTCTGGACTCTGTGAGGAGAGGAGGAGCTGAGCAGTGGCAAACATTCACTGCTCTCTGCTTTCTGATTGTGGACGTCATGGGACTAGCTGTTTCAAGCTCCTGAGGATACAATGTGAGGCAGAATAAACCCATTCTCTCTGAGTTACTTTGTCAAGGGTATTTTATCTTAACTGGGAGGCAAACAGATACCTAACCAAGGATGTGAAAGATACATCCTACAAAAACTTTAAAACATTAAAGACAGCAATGGGAAAAAATTTTAGGGATGGATTCTCATTGCTTGTGGTTTGGCAGAATAAATATTCTGAAAGGGCTACATCAAAAACGATCTATAGATTCAATGCTATTCTTAGCAAAAATTCCAATGATAGTCTTCATAGAACCAGAAAAAAAATTTTAGTTCACAGGGAAGCACAAAAAGCTCTTAAATAGCCAAAGCAGCCCTCAACAGAAAGAATGATAGAGTTAACGAGTCAGAATAGAAAGACAGGGAGTTGTGGCAACCTGAGAAGAAAAGAGGGATGACACACTCTTCCTAGACCTTATTGCTGAGAAAGGTAGGGGACTTTAGACTCATTTGAGGAAAAATCTTTTTGTACACTGTGAAAATTTGTCTCTCAGAATGGTTTAATGAAAAACTGAATGACCAATAACTAGGCAGTATTTTGGGGGTAGGGAGGAAGCTGGGATGAAGAAGGTAGAGACACAGAGAGACAGGAAACAAACAATACATGCATGAGGAGAGGTAACAGCCATGAGTCATGTAGCAGCACATAGAAAATATAAACAGGCTAATTTAAGTTATATGAGCTAGGTAGAAAAAAAACCTAAGCTATTGGCTGAACTTTTATAATTAGTAATAAGTCTCAGTGTGGTTATTTGGAAGCTGGTTGGTGGGACAGACAAAGACTAGTTACAAATGGCGTCCAACATGGAGACACATATTTCTACATAAGACCTGGGAAAGCTTAAAAAATAAAGGTTCCAAACACACAAAAATCGAAACTGAAGGCAGTTTCCTAGTCCTAGAGGCTTCTCATGTGGGCTGCAGTACATTAGTTGAGTGGTGGTTTAAATTTTGCTCCTGGAAACAGAAAATGTTACAGATACACAGGAAAGCAGGTTCAGACAGAAAAATCTTCTAAACAGGTTACACTATGTTTAAAAAATGTGTGTAGGCTTAAACAAGAAAAGAAAATGGATATAGACAGTCATAGAAAAAATAGTTAATAAATAATAAGATAAAGTCTTTAAAGAGAAAATAAAATAATATCAAAAGGATAAGCCATGCAGAGATGAGAACTACACAGGGAATCTGGATGCTATGTGGTGTTGCATTGACTTTCAATTTTTTGATTGTTGATGAGTGAACAATAGCTGCAGAGAGACATTGAATTATGGAAACTGCTAAATTAAACCAATCTATATATTTTAAAAATGTCTTAATTTCAGAATGGAAGTGAAAAATTATGTTGAGTTGGGGAAGAGGTTATGTTTTGTTTCCACAGAAAATGAAAGGCTCTGTATTCATTCAAGGCTGACAGAGATCATATTTGATTGGTGGACACCCCCTGAAAATCCTGGCTACAGACATGAACAAATAAACCTAGAAAGACTATAGGACAGGTGATGTATAGTTTAACTGCTCAAACATAAAACAAAAAAATCATCTTTGGCTGGTTTATATACAATATATAGTCCAGATTAATATATTAGTATATATTAATATATATACAATATATATATATATATATATATACATACATACATATATGTATACCACCTTTAAAACCTTTTGTGTTTCCTGAGCAAGGGGACCAGAAACCAAGGAAAATGGGTGGCCCAGGTGATCCAGCCTCTCAGAGTGCCTCTATTGCAGTTTCCTCAGAGTTCTATATCCAGAATAGGTTCTGGTTGAGATGGTCCAGCCTCACAGACTATTCTAGCCAGGTGTTTTTCTTGACCATTATCCTAATTTTCTCAGGGTCTCCTCAAAGATTCCAGTGCCCACAGACAACAGGAAACAATCTAGAGGGTATAATGCCTACATTCCTAAGAGGTGGGGTGGGTGGTTTTGGTCATTTGGTGGGTTATGGATGTTTGTCATTGTTTGTTGGGGTTGGTTACAAGCTGTTGTTGGTAATGGTCAGGAAAAAACTGAACAAAGGAGATTAGATTCAAAGATCTTGTTCTGAAAAAGAGGGGGCATAAGAATGATAAGATAAAAAGACAGATTATTGAATCTACTTTTAAACTACAAAAGCAACTACCAGTTTTAAATATTTTACATTAGTGTGGATTTTTATATTGGTACAAATTTAAGATATTTTTAAATTATACTTAGTGTGTGTTTCTACTCTTGTTTAAGGTACTGTACCTATGCAGTTCATTTAAAGTAAGGTAAAATTTTAGTCCTTGAAAGCTATTACTATAACTCATTTAGAATAATTAAAAACACAAGTTAGTAGTTAGTCATCTATAACAATCAAACCTGTAGTTACGTTAGGTGTGTTTTCAGGATCACATAGAGATATATTTTTAGATAGATAGCCTTCAAACATTTCAAAGATCTACAGAATATGCATTTAAAATATCCTGCTAGCCGACAGCTTTTCATGATGGTGAGGCATGTCTGCTTCTGACAGCAGCATCTACTAAAAGGGTGATGGGCACTGAAGATCCTTCATGTAGGGTTCGCTCTCATTGGTGAAGAAGCGGCTCTTGCTCTGACTACTGACAGTATGCTGTGCAAACTGGACAAAGAAAAAAGACAGCCGAGCTTTGCCAAAACAAGTCAGGATAACCTTTCAGAATTCCTGCTTCATAGAAAAAGGTGCCAGACATTCTGTAGGTCACACAGGAAAGAGACTGCTGAGCTTTGCCAAGAATAGTTGGGAAAGTCCTGCGTAATTACTGTGTCATAGAAAAACCTGCCAGATATTCTAGGCCTGTGGGCAGAAGATGGTTGTTCCAAAGTTGCAGAGGAACCTCAGGGTGACTGACCAGGCACCAGATGTCTCTGTTGTTTCTTAGCTTTGGAAGTTGCTTGCACACCACTTACTGTGGACTCAAGTAATAGTAAATGCTTTTGGGGCCTTTGATGGAATTGAAGACTAGATACTTAGTTATAGTTAAAATTTTCTTTAGTTATGATAAAAGATAGATTAGGTACAAAACTTTGAACTCGTCAAGAAAGGATAGATAATGGAGTATTTTCTCTAAATTTGCAAAATACAAATGGTCTGAACATTGTAAAGGTAGTTCTTATTTGATAATTGTTCTTATTGTTTCATTTTTTATATCCTTGATAAATATGTATTTATACAAAACACAATCTGACCCCAAATCCCCAACCCTGACAAGGAACATTCCCTTCTGCTCCTCCCTCTATAGAAACCAGTTTTCCAAAATCAGATAATTACAATTTCATGTTACCCAGGTCAAATAAAAAAACAAAGTAAAACATTTCTCAATGAGTTCAGAGGAAAGGAAATTATTGAGATGTTTAAAGACTTAATTTCCAGGAAATGAAAGTAGGTGACAGTTACCAGAAAAGAGTCCTTTCTGGCAGAATTCTATTAAGCTGGCCAGTGGGAAAAAGAAAATGGAGGGGGGCTTGTCTTATTTTTTCTTTTTTTGAAATTTTTAAAAATAAAAAAAATTTAATTTCATTTTACATTCCAACCACAGTTCCCCCCATCCCCCTCCTCCTACCTCCATCACCCCCCCGCTACCCCACCTACTCCATTATCGTATATAGTTTCACTGTGTTAGAGTTAAAACCTTCCTTTTTTATTTAGACAAAAAGGGGGAAATGTTGTAGAATGACCTTTTTGTACACTGTGAAGAAGATGTGTCACTCAGATTGGTTTAATAAAGAAACTAAACAGCCAGGCAGGATTTTCAGAGCAGAGAGCACTGAAAGGGAAGAAGGCAGAGACACAGAGAGAAGAAGAACCAGCACGATATATACAAGGAGTGGGACAGCCACGAGCCCCGTGGCAGCATGTCGATGAGCAGAAATGGGCTAATTGGTTGTAAGAGCCAGTTAGAAATAAACCTAAGCTATTGGCTGAGCTTTCATACTTAATAATAAGTTTCAGTGTGGTTATTTGGGAGCTGGCTGGAGGGATAGAGAAGGACTCACTACACTCAGTGGTAAGGACCTAATGACCTGCAGAGCCTCAGTGTGGTTATTTGGGAGCTGGCTGATGGGATAAAGACTCACTACACTCACTGGTAAGGACCTAATGACCTGCAGAGACAAAAAGTATTTTCTACAGACATCTTGTCTAAGGCAATAAATCAATTGCTCTCATTTGAGGCCAGATAGGCTTACATAGGGCTAACATGATGTATAATCATATATTCCTAGAACTAAATGATGCCTCTCATAAATCCACCTTACAACTTTGTTTACCGGGAGCGCTTCTTTGCCTTTTAATTTTATATGCATAGGGGAAGGCTAGAAAGTGGGGGTGTCTTCTCTAACAATCTTTGGAGATGTAACTAAAGAGTCACCCAAACCCCATATATATGTTGTTTTTCCATTGTCTTATCAGCTGCACCTTAACCTATGGATACACTGCTGTCCGCAGCTCTGAGGCCCCACATAACACCTCACCATTCAGACCACAGCCTGGCAGTACTTCTGGTTCTGCTGGCACCAGTTTTGCCACTGTATGCCTTCCATTTTGGCCAGAGACCCAGCAAGAGAGTGGCTCTCCAGCTGTCCCAAGTCAAAAAAGCCTGCAAAACTCCAAGACCCTCCCTACTCCTTTTTGTATGTGTCTCTATCCATTTTCTTGGTTCCTCTGTACTGTCTATGGCTAATTCCTGTCAACTAGTTGCTGGCTCCACCATCTGATCCAAGGTTTATTTATTAACACAATCTTGGGTTTCACAGGGTGATCAAATACCCCATAACACATACCCATTGTATTAAACCCCAACTGTGACATTTTCTTAGAGAAGCCCATGCTTGTCCTATTGGGTGTGCTTATTCCTTCTCTCTTGGAGGATCTTTCTACTCTTAATAATTCCAATTTTGCTTCATATTTTTGTAGCCTTGAAAACCATTTCTTTATAGAACCATCAATCCAAGTTTTGCATGGATAGAGGTTTTTCAAGAAAACTTCTTAAACAGCGGCTGCTGTAGTGTGGACGTGTGCTCCGTTTGCTGGCGAGGGCATCACAATATCTAATATGACAAATTATGATGCAGATATTGTGGCAATTAGAACTGCAAACCATGGTGCATGTGTGCTCCTGTTCTGTGTGTGTGCGTGCACACATACACGCTTACACACACACACACACACCACATACGCAGGGAAAAAGATCACAATAGAGGACCTATAAGCAAACACACACACAAACACAGCTATAGCCACCTAGTTTTTAATAAAAGTGCCAAGAACATACATTGGAAAATGACAACCTCTTCAATAAATGGTGCCCAAAAAATGAATATGAAATTAGATCCATGTTTCTTACCCTGCAGAAAAATCTGTTCAAAATGGATCAAAGATCTTCACATCAGATCAGAAGCTTTGAAACTGCCAGGAAAAAAACATCTGACTATGTGAGCATTGGCAAGAGCTCTCTGGAAAGGACCCCAGCAGCACAGGAAACAACTCTAAGGTCTAAGGCCTGACAAGGGGGACTGTTAAAATGTAAGAAGCTTCTACACAGAAAAGAAGACAGTTACCTGAATGAAAAGAAATCCTATAGAATAGGGGCAAATATCATTGCCAACTGGGTGCCATACAAAGCTTAATCTCTGGAACATATAAAGATCTGAAAAACATTCCCAAATCTTCTGACCAATAAGTGAATTAATGATTTGAATGGACAGTTCCTTAAGGAAGAAGCGCCAGTGGCCAATAAATTCCTTTGCCATTTGTGAAATGTAAATTAGAATCATTCTGAGATTCCCCCTTCAGTCACAAAGGTGACCATTAAGAAAGGAGAGCCAACGCTGGGGAGGACATGGGGAAGAGAAACCCCTACGGAATCCTTACTGCTGGGGTGACAGCTACTAATGTACAGACAGCCACTACGGAAATCAGAACGCAGGGTTCTCCAAAAATAAAGAAAAAACAAAACACAACAAAAAACAAACAAAATCAAAACAAAGTATGAACCAAGCAAAAAAAATTCTATACTATAAACAAACAAAAAACCAAAAACAAAGAAACTCCAGGGTGTATATACCTATACCCGAAGGGCCCTGAGGTACTGGTATATTCATGTTTATGGCTGCTAAGAAATGGAACCACCCAGGATACCTACCAGCAAATGACTGGATAAAAAAAAAAAAGGTTATACATATGCATTATGTATACATAAGGGAATTTTACTCAGCTTTAATAAAAACTGAAGTTATGACATTGCAGAGAAAAGAAAGATGGAACACATTGTATAATATTTAAAAAAGCCAGATTCAAAGACAAATTCTGCATGCGTGTGTGGGTGTGTGTGTGCGCGTGCGCATGCCGTGTTCTGAAACTAGAGGGTGAGAGGCTAAGGGAAGTGGGGAGGAGTGAAAGAAAGATGATTATAGGATATGTGAATTGTACCATGAATGCAGAAGGGAATTATTGAGGGGTGGCGGGGAAGGAGACTGTTCAGAGTGGGTCCGGGGCAGAGGAAGACAAGAGGAGAGCTGGCAAAAGAAGAGCTAATTATTAAAATTCCACAATGAAACACATTCCTTCAGCTGTTAATTAACGACAGTACATAAACTAAATAAATTAAAGACAAAAACTTTACTGGGTATTCTAGAAAGCTAGGTTATTGGGGTTCACAAGACAGTAAAAAGGACAATTTTCAGTGTCTTCACTTGAGGGACAGGTGATGAAGGGCAAACACACAGAGCAATGCCAGGTGGGAATAGGGCTAGGAGGAAAGCAGGGAGCACCACACTCTTTGGTAGGCAGATTTGTCCTTCAGATAAAAGTCATCAGGAATGCCACTTCTGAGTAGAGGCCTGCAGAGCTTAAAATGAGTAAAAAAATAAAAGAGGTCAGGGCTGGGCTTTCTAAGTGACAAGGGTGGATTGTTCACCCGAGGGAGATCCGCAAGAATAGAACAATTTGAAGTAGGAAATTTGCCCATGCGGGAGAGAAGAGGAGGAGGCCAGGGTGCCAGTGCGTGAAAAGGACAAGGCTGAGGTGGGAATGGCAGCGGACGGTGATGTCATAAACACCCTTGTAGGTCAGGGAAGGATTGAATATTTTCCCATGAGGAGTTTAGGCTGATCATGATGGGCTGGTGTGTATGGATCAAGACATGCCTTATCTCCTCTTGTGAAATTTTCACAATCCTATGAAAAAAATTATGGCCAGAGAAGAGTGGAAACACTCCGTGGCGGTTTACACTGCGGTGGCCAAAGCACTATGCTCCATGGCGACAGATAATAGCTTGGATAGGCACGGCCCTGTGTAGATAAGGACTCATGATCCAAGATTGGCACATCCGGGTCGGCCGGCAGCCTATGAGCTGGCTCAGAACCAAGGGCTCTAGCATCTGGGTTATAGTTTTCTGTAAAATGTGAACTGGAGACTAACTCAGGCTTACTTATGGAGTTGGTGTTATGGTAGTAAACCAGGGCTAGAGAACACAGTGGCAAATATTCCTATTATTATAATATTATATTATTAATATAATATATTATTATTAATAATAATAGTTTAATATCGAGGCAGTCTTTCAGATTCTCCTCACAAGAGTCTAAGAAGCACAGTACTGTCTCACATTGAGAAGTGAAAAAGACCTGCCCTGGTAATAACACTCTCACGTCGGTTGTTTTCCTTCCCACTCACGAAGTAATTGAGATTCTTATTCCTCAGTCTCTTTCTTCCGAAGATGAAGAACCGCAGAGCTCAGGGTCTGGAACACTGACAGTTGACATGGCACAGAGGGAAAGTATTTTGGAAGTTTTTTGCATCCGCATCTAGAAGCTAGTCACAATTCACTGGCAAACTATATTGTGAAGATGGACCCAAACAAGACAGACAAGCCAGCCTACCACGCACTGGGAACAGCGAATATTTGGCGCACCTATCACCATTCACTCGCCCATAACCATGGTTTTAACTGCTGCCTGTACACCAATGCCAACATCACTAGGAGTGATAGATAACTCATGTCAATGCCATGTTCGTATTTTCAACCATCTACCGGAATGACACATTTGGGATGGTATTTTGGGCATCTCAACTCTTATGCATCAACCTCATTTTTTTTTTTTTGCATAGTTCTATTTTCCTTTGGTCAATGGCTCCTTATCTACTACCTCAAATAAGAACTGTAAATAGGATCCGTGACTCCTCACCCTGTTACAGCGCTGAGTCAGCCATCAATCCGTTTACAGCCAGTGAAAAGGGGTCCCCAAGGATCTTCCAAGGATCTTTTCCGCTATCCCCAGCACAGAGCCTGGTACTCAGCCAAGGACTAGGGACTGAGAAGACACATTCTCTAAAGGGTAGCTCTTCACAGCCAACGCCCTGGGGCCCTAAAAGGCCGAGTTGTGTGGAACAACACTGGGGGGGCCCTGGCTCTCTGGGAAGAGGCACATCTAGCCTCCTCTGAAGTCGCCAGACGGCCTCGGGTATGAACGACAGCAGGGGAGCTCACTTTGGAAACCGCTAGGCAGGCGCTGCGCCCAAGGGTCTTGGACACGCAGGCACGCGCGTGCCCGGGGGAGCGGGGAGCGCGCAGCCCCGGGTCCCCCTTTCCGCTTCCCGTGGCCTCCCCTCCGCCCCATCCTCCGCCCGCCCGTCCGCCCGCAGAGGCTTCCGTTGCCCTAGAGACCCCGGCCGGGAGTCACGGAGGCGTGGTCGCCCGCCCAGTGATGGCCCCGCCCAGCGGCGGCCCCGCCCCTCCGCGCGCCCCGCCCCCTCGGGCCAACGGGGCGGGCTCTGCGGGGCGCGGAGTCCAGACTCGACCGACTCCCGGCGGGACCGCGTCTTCGCCACCCCCGGGCCGTCCCCTCCCCGCCAGCGGACGCAGGGAGCCGAGGCCCGGCGCGCGGGGTTGCCATGGAAGGCCGCCGACCGGCGGACGCGGCGGGAGCGGAGACCCTGGCCGGCTGAGGCCCAGGCATGCGGAGTCCCGGCGGGAGCCTGCTCCACACGCTGCCCCGGGCCTTGCAGCACGCCGGTCGGTTGGGCGGCGCGGAGCAGCCGGGCCGCCGGGCACCGGAGCGGACGGTGGGCGGGGACCGCCCCGAGGACCGCCTTCCCCGCGGGGGCGGGGCCAGCGCGGCAGCGGCGGCGGCGGCGGCGGCGGCGGCCTCGGGCGCCCTGCTCGGCGCCTATCTGGAGCGCCACGGTCCGCCCGCGGCCTCGGGCTTGCCGGCGCCTGCCGGGGCGTTGGCGGGCGGCCCCGGGAGCAGCGGCGGCGTGGTAGTCGGGGTGGCCGAGGTGAGAAACTGGCGGTGCTGCTGCCTCGGCAGCACCTGTTGGTGCCGGAGCCTCGTGCTGGTGTGCGTGCTGGCCGCCCTGTGCTTCGCTTCCCTGGCCCTGGTCCGCCGCTACCTGCAGCACCTCCTGCTCTGGGTGGAGAGCCTCGACTCGCTGCTCGGGGTCCTGCTCTTCGTCGTGGGCTTCATCGTGGTCTCCTTCCCCTGCGGCTGGGGCTACATCGTGCTCAATGTGGCGGCCGGCTACCTGTACGGCTTCGTGCTAGGCATGGGGCTCATGGTGGTGGGCGTCCTCATCGGCACCTTCATCGCTCATGTGGTTTGCAAGCGGCTGCTCACCGCCTGGGTGGCCGCCAGGATCCAGAGCAGCGACAAGCTGAGCGCCGTTATCCGCGTCGTGGAGGGAGGAAGCGGCCTGAAGGTGGTGGCGCTGGCCCGGCTGACTCCCATACCTTTTGGGCTTCAGAATGCAGTGTTTTCGGTAAGTGGGGTCCCCCTCGCCGGCCTCTCTCCCCAGATCTGTCTTTTAGCGGCCTTGTGGCCACCCTGGGAGGTCCTGCATCAGATAGATACCCAGCAGAGGAGTCATTGACATTTTTATGGTACCCTGAGAAACGTAGCCTGTAAATGCATATAACACGGCCCCTCGGGAGACCTGATAAAGAACTGTTTTTCTGGGTGCGTTTGTTTGTGTATGAGTTTGATAGAAAATGAAGTATCCTTTTCACTTGGGTCAGGGGAGACGGGCAAAGGTAAGTGTCCCATTGCCTTGCCTGTCTGAAGCAGCTTTGGCAGCTCTTGGGCTTTAGCACTTGACCGCCCTAGCTTACTCTCTGCTCTGCGTAAAGGCATCCAGGTTTTAATTCAAGTATCTGATTACATGGGGCTGAGGGCTGCTTTTGTTTTAACAGTGCAGGAGACAGCAGTAGACTCCAGTTTTGGAGTTTTCTAGATTTGTTGTTCTTAAAACTAATTTCCTGTAATGCTATGTACAAGCTAAGAGTTCTGTTTTGAAATCAGTCGGGTGGGTTAGTAAAACAAAATGAGCTTCTATTTTTCTTACACCATCTTAAGACTCCCTCTTGCCCTGTTTACATACGTTCTGCTTATTCTGTATAGGTTTCTCTAGTAGCTGGTGTGCACCCGATTTCAGGTAGAAACAGGGCTGGTGATATCGGTACTACTTGATGGGAAACTTTATGGCTTTAGGACAAATTATTAAACCTATCTGACTTTGTTTTGTCTTAAGACAGGGTGTAACTCTAGCCCAGGCTGTCCTAGAGAACTCACTGTGTAGTTCAGGCTGGCCTCAGAGTGGCAGTGATTCTCCTGCCTCAGCCTCCTTAGTTGAGGAGAGCTGATGAGAAGCTTTGACTTCACTTTTACAGTAAAGATGACTCAGTTCCCCCTGTTTGGTGATTCTAAGCTAGAGTTCACAGCCGAGATTCCCAGGTATTCAGCCCTCCAACTAAAAGGGACCTCATGAAGTATTGAGATTTAGCAGTAATTTGGCCTCAGACTTTCAACTTTTACCTTTACGCATTGTGAAATATGAACATAGATTTCTGTCCACCTTAGAATAGTGTATAGTTTCCTTCTGATAGTGTGCTCTGTCTCCAGCACAGCCTGCATCTCCCCTCATCCCTACAGAATGTGCTAACTGCCACTCTAGGCTCTTTGCAGGTGTCTGCTGTTCCTCAGCCAGTAGCAGGAACGTAACCTCTGAGAGCTGTTGCCCGTGGCGGATGAGAACATTGGGCTGTCTGAGTGTCTGCTGACCTTGGCTAAGTTGTCCGTTCTTTCTGTACCTTTGTTTGTGTGTAAATGAGGGAAGTATTGGACCGGGTTTGATAGGATACTGGGATTACGTAAAATGCATATGTGCAGCGGAGGCTGGCTTGCAGACCCAAGTTGGATTTTGTCTACTGTGTGCTCTGTCTATGGTCTACTGCCGTTACTGCCTATGGAAGTAAGGGGTGGAGTCAGACTTTGAACTCTAGCCTAGATAGAGCCTCACCCTATGGCTCTGTTTCTTCATGGAATATTTTCAATTTTTCAATAAATCCATACACATTGAGGAAGATATTTATTGATTTACAGCGTTACTTTTTTCTGTCACAGTGTTAAATTTGTAAGAAGTACTTTACTACTGGAAATAGTGTAAGGTATGAGTTTTGGCATTACTGGATCGGGAGAAAAAGAAGACTTTGCTGTTGAAGAGAGTATTGTTACCATAGAAGAAAGGAAGGAAGCCGCTCTTGTCCTGGAACTTGTGGAGTCCCCTGCAAGAGGCAGGACTTCAGTTCAAACACACCACTGGCTGCAGTGGTGTGTGCTGCCCTGAAGTTCTCACACACAGACACGCAGGAGACGAGCCCTGGTCATCGGCATCATCTAAGCTGGTTTATGGCAGGGGAGGCCTCTTGTTGTGTTTACTCAGGAGTAGGAAGGATAGGGTAGTGTTGGCTTTAACTGATTTTCCCCTTTGCCTTCTAGAACTTCATTCTCGGGTTCATGCCCATCCTGCCTACCCAGGCATACTTCTTTGTCTTCTACTCTTCTCCTTATTGAACCTTTGAAAGGTACCCCATTCCTCCCCTGAGTTGAAGCTGTTTTCTCATTTACTTGATGACCATGGATAAAATATTTAGCTCAAAGAGGAAGTTAGGTATTAAGGCCATGCAAAGCACAGGTTTGAAAATATCTTTGCTTGGTTCCTGCAGTGTGAACTCCTTGTTTCCTCAAACACGCTGTAGAGTCATGTGTGTCTATTAGGTAATGAGCTGAAGGTATTAGTTACATTTTAGAGGCAGAAGCCAGTCGTAAAAGTTGAGTATACGGAAGTCGGAAAAGGGCTCCCTTTGCTTCTAGTTCTTAACTAAATTCTCTAATTATCCTCGTGTGCTAGAAAGAGATTAGCAAGCTGACACACAACATTTGAAACTCTCAAACTAGAAAATAGCACTTTATAGAATCGGTACTTAAGCTATAAGAAATATAATTCAAGTCTTTATTTACATTTTTCTGTTCCATCATTTCTTCTCGGAAACCGTGAAGCGCCCCCTCCTCACAGCCTCTTTGGTGGGATCTTGTATAGTCAGGTCTTGCTGCCCATAGCTGTGCATCTCTGAAGTTAGAGTTTGTGTGTTGCTAAGTTCCGTGCAAGAAGGACTGCCTTTCTCAGAGGTTGCTGTCCTTAGGAACCCTGGGTACCAAGCATCTTGGACCTCCTGCTTTCAGGTGCTGTACAGGGCTCTGCAGAACTGAGTCAGCTGTCAGACCAAACTGCACCACAGGGATGTAGTGCATGCAATTCCATGCCCATGAGCACTCTGTGAGCCTCAGATTCGGGCATCTGTACGTCACGTCTGTTCTTTGCAGCCAGCCCTCCCTCCCTCCCTCCCTCCCTCCCGCCTTCCTGTCTCGCTCTTTCTTTTTTGTTGAGAAAAGACTAAAAGTTCAGTTGTTGAGGTCGACGTATGCCTGCACAGCCTAAAATAAAATAAAATATAATAACCTCCCTGGACTAAAGACGGAGGAGAGTCAGATAGAGAGATATGAAAGCTATTTTAACGTGGGTTTTCCCTTTACAAAGTGTATTTGTTACAGAGAACTTACAACGTTCAGATCAAGAAAACAGTGCTTAACTTTTTTAATGCTTACTTTGTTTGTAGTTACTGCTCTATGTTTTCCTAAGCGAGTTAGTGTTGTAAATGGTTTTGTGACCTTGTTTTACTCAGCGTGTGCGACGTTACCTTTTGACCACACAGCTGTGCCTGTCTTCATCTTCTCAATTCCAGTTTAGAGCTGGACCTTACACATAAAAGGTGTTGGACCAGTTTTTGTTGAATGCATAGGAAAAGCCATCAAACTGTGTAAAGAATTTTCAACTTGTGTCCTAGAGGTTATATTTAATAAGGTTGCATCCCTCCCTCTCCCTCAGGAAGAGCCAATGTTTTGTGTTAATCAGATTCTCCAATGGCCCATTGTTCTCCAGATTGCTTGGGAGCCCTTAGGAGCACTTCCCACTTTAAGTATGATGAGGTCTCTGTGTGTGTGTGTGAGATTAGATTTTGATCAGAAGACCAAGCCACTTCTGTCAGTAGGATCCCGTTTGTCCTGAGGACCGCTCCGTCTTACAGATGGGGTCCCCCAGAGTCTTTTTACCTTTTTCTAGTAACAAGATTTTTCTTAGGAATATCAAGGTTGCCACTTAACCAGAGTATCTCAGTTTTGACGCAGAAGTTACTGGAAATACTTTCTTTCCATTCAGTATCCATCCAGCAGGCAATTAGTAGGCACCGACTGTGTGCTCACTGCTGCTCTCGATGCTACCCATAAATAACTGTGAATAAGTCAAAGCCTAACATCCTGAGGCATGAACACGCCAGTGGAAAACATGCAGTCTAGTCATATGGTGTAAATTCTGTTGGTGGTGAGTTTCTAGGCAAAATGATTTCCGTTGTTAGGGCATGGGTTTCTCAATTGTTTGTTACAAGTAAACTTTTCTTTTTTTAAAAATCCTCAGGCTGTTTGTAAATATCATCCTTTATTGTTTCGATATTTGTAAACAGACCAGTTTTGAGATTGCTACAACTAGCCTCCAGTCAGTGTATGTTTGCAGCTAATATTTATTAGACATTTACATCCTAGTCTAGGAGAATAAAGAAAACAAGATAGATGGCTTTCTTCTCTCAAATTTAGTCTGGGCCAGGGACACACACATTGTGATAGCTCAAGTTGCTTCCAGTGTGAGGGGCAAGGACTGTCCACACCTGCTGAAAGCACCTCTTGGTGCTGTGTTTGGCTGTCAGAATTTCCTAGAGGAATCTTTGGCTGTGCAGCAAAAGACGGTTGCCCCAGTCAAGGGAGTGGGAAGAAGCCCGAGTTTCTTTCCAGGAGCATAGGATGTACGAGGAGCTAAGAGCACTTAGGTACGGCTGGAGCCATGAGACCTGAAGCAGCAGATGGCCAGAGGCCAGACTGTCAAGATGAGACGGAGATGAACTGGGGAATCCGCCCCTTCGGAGACCACAGGCCGGAACTGACTGAGGATTAGCTTTGCGTTTAAGGACCTTTCTGTGGGATTCAGTCCTCACTATAGAGGTAGACACTGAGTCGGGGAATTGACGTTCAGAAGATGCAGTTAACAAGTCGTAGAAAATAGAGCGAGGGATGGGGATGCTTCTGGGGGTTTGAACATGGGCAGCCAAGACTGGAATGCAGGAAAGGAGCGAGGAAGCAGCTGCAGAAGAGGGATGACACCTAGGGTATATGTTTGCTTTCAGTGGGTTTTGTTTGGTTTGGTTTGGTTTTTTGAGGCAGGATCTCCTATATCAGACATCTGTCCTGAATTCCTCACTAGTGGAAGATGGCCTACTGATGGAGCTACACCCCAGTCCCTAAGCCAATTGGAATAGTTTTCATTTTCCTAAGAGTGAAAACTACCTACTGCCTTTGAATTCTTTTTCCCTCTTCTCTAACCTTTCTGAAAAATCGACAGTAAGAATTGGGGGTTGTCTGCAGGAAGAAGACATACTATATCAAGAAGTACATGAAAAGTAGAAGCCATAGTCCCTTGAACTTCTTTGGTCTTTGTAGAGATTTATGATTTCCTATGTAGTATTGAGTACGTTGGACTTAGAATTCTTGCACTGCCTTAGTAGTAGCTGACAGTGATCAGCAGTGCAGATGTGCAGGCCATGCACTGCACCGAGCCCATGCTCGATGGTGCGGTTTGCCCAGCCAGTGCTGACACACAGAGTTAAGGATGAGACTGGAGGCCTCTGAGCTCACTGCCATTGTGCTCTCCAGTAACTCCATGTCGAACGCTTGTATGTAAACCGTGGGTGAGAATGGTAAGCTTAAAAAGATGACTTTATTTCTAGAGCAGAATTCTCAGGAATTATATCTTATGCCCTGCCCGAGAAGAATGCAGGTTCCGAGTCACAGAAACTCTGGTGATGAGAAGACAAACCGCACAAAGGACTCTTACAAAGCCCCACCCTGGGACTCCAGCTTAAATCTGATGAGCTTTTCTGGCCTTTTCAGGTCTCTGAGTACTTGTGCTTCACAGCCATACACACACCCACACCCACCCACACACACACACATACACTAAAAATGAATATTTTTGCAGTATATGTTTTTATGTCATATGCGTATATGTGTCTATCAGGTAACACTCAGACTCTGAAAAATCTCAATAGGTAATTTCTGTCTCTGACCATAGCAACTCTCCAGCTCACACTGAGGTCCTAGGCTGACATTCTCATGGGCTCTTTGGACTGGAGGATCCCTTGGCCAGCTGAGGCCCCAGGGTGCTCTGGAAGTCAATCCCAGTGGCTTTGCGCTCAGTGGATTCCTGTCTCTGAAAAGGAGGCAAGGGGATAGACACTTACACTTCTGTGTGGAGCGAGCGCTGGGGGAGGTCTCTGTAGGAAGCTGTGTGCCAAAGACTGGAGCAAGTGCAGGATCTGACTAGGATTTGGGCCTGTTGGAGATTCTACATTAAATAACTGGGAATCTTATCTTCAGTAATGTTATTAATAGCTTAGGAACGGATCGTGTTGTGTTCCCTCTAACAAAGCTGTTCAGAGTGAGTATCTGGTTCGCCATTTGCTTCTCTGAGATAACTCTATAGAAACAATACATGGAAGTGACGGCACTTTCCCCATGATGAGGGTTCATCTTGACATTCTGATAAACTTGGACTTACTCATGGGCAGTAGTCATGTGGAAGAGTAGTTTGTTCCCATTTTTGAAATCAGTTTCCATTCTCATTTGGCTTTTTGATGCCCTTTGAATAGCAATTCTGTTCAGAGACATTCCATTCCGTTAAAGACTGGTCTGAAGGTTTATATTAGAACATTTTGGAATGTAGCATCAGTATTTTTAAGATTTATCTTTTAAATTTTGTGTGTGTGTGTGTGTGTGTGTAAACTGGTATTTACACCTGAGTCCACATACTTGTGGAAGACCAGAGAGGACTTTGGGTTCCTGAGCTGCCCAATGTGGGTGATGGAAATCAAACTAGAGTCCTCTGCAACAGCAGTAATCCTCTAAACCACTGTCCACTGTCTCTCCACACCCCCTTGTTGGAGGGAGAGGGGCTGCTTGTTTGTTTCCCAGCTGCCCAGACTCCTGAAATAATCATACAGAAACTGTATTAACTAAATCACTGCTTGGCCCATTAGCTCTAGCTTCTTATTGGCTAACTCTTACATCTTAATTTAACCCATTTCTATTAATCTGTGTATTGCCATGTGGCTGTGTCTTACCGGGAAAAGTTCCGGTGTAGATGGCAGGGGTTATGTGGCTTCTTTTTGGCTCTGCCTTCCTTTCTCCCAGCATTCAGTTTAGTTCCCCCCCCCAGCTCTGTTCTACCCTATCAGATCAAGCCAGTTTCTTTATTAACCAGTGGTACTCACAGCATACAGAGGGGAATCCCACATCCCCCCTCCCTAACTGTTTATATATGTGTATGTGTGTATGCTAAGTATGTATGTGGGTATGTCATGGGGGACAGAAGAGGGCATTGGAGTCCCAGAAACTGGAGCTACTGGAGTCACAGGCTTTTTCTCCAGCCCCCTCATATTTCTTTTAAATATAATTGTGATAAATTTTATGTAAACCATTGCACAGGATTTTTATCACTCATTTTTGCCGTGTTTTTTTCATTGTAAACATATAACACATTTATTCTAAAGAAGGACCCTCTTCTATGATAAACTCCCTGGTTCTTTTCACATGTGTGGCTTGGTCCTCTGTCAAGTCTCTAACAGGTTTCATCTTAGTGACTCTTAGCATCTTTAGTACTGACGATTCTCTGGCATGTGTCTAAACAATCCAGAATGTACTGCCAACTTCATTAATGTGTCTGTACTTTTCCTCCCACACTGTCTGTGTTCGTGCTTTTCTCAGAACACCTGCCTTCTTCATGGTTCCCAAGTTTGCCTGCTCAACCCACACAGAGTTTTGTGTCCATCCTCACTGCTGCATTTTCCACAAAGTTGTCCCTTGGCCTAGACTCCTATACTGATTTTGATTCCTCTGTGCACTTCAGTGTTCTGCACTTAGTTTGTCTCAAGGCTCCTGTCCTGTCTGTGTCTGAGGTAGTCGTGTGTTGTGTGTGTTTCTTTAAGGATAATTGCTACGTCTTATTCTGTATCTTTCAGCAAGTATCAGGGCATCTTGTGTGGATGAAATGAATTAGCAGCTAGTTGCAGTGATGTTCTTTCCAGTCCAGTGCTGCGTTCCCTGTTCGTCTGTGACTACAGATTGATTCCAGGTGTAAGGAACTATAATTCACACGATTATCGTATGTATTTATAATTGTCATAAAGCAACTGTCTGTAGGTAGCTAAACTACTAGAGCTTAAAAATAGTTTTAAAAAGTTTAATAGCGTGGTAGCTTTCTTTTGTAACAAGAATATTTAAATAGGGGTATGGTGAAGTTATTCTCACAGTATAGGCGATTAGAATTAGACTAATAAATGCATGACACATGGATTAATTAGCCAAACTTCAATAAAACATGTTAAAGATTTGAGCACTTATACAAACAATTCTGGATAAGGATAGGGAATATGTAGATCTTCAATCAATATCTGGATTTATTATAAAATTTAATTTAGTTCTTTCAATAACAGGGCGATCAGTAAGAATAAGCAGTGAGAATGGATGTGGTAAACAGTGTGAGCAGTGTGGACGGGAACAGGACATTTGTAGAGAAGCCTTGATGAGCCAGTGCGTAACGCTAGCAAAACTAGCCACACATTACCTTTAATGTGAATATATTCCAGAATTACAAAATGTTGAATATTAAAAAGGAAAACTAATAAGAAAACAATTAAGAATACAAGCAAAAAGACTATAAAAGTAACAGAAATAGTGTTTTCTCACAGTGGTGTTTGTTGTATGTTTATGTTTCTCTAAGATGAACATGAACCAGGTACTGTGGTGCCAACTCCTTGGAAACGCCTGAGATGGGAGGAAAGCTGGAGCCCAGGCATTTGAGTCTGCCTGGACAAATAGTGAGGCCTCATCTCAGAATTTAGGGCCTGGGGACAGTACCATAAGAACATGTGTGATACCTATGATAGATGAAAGCATGTCCTCACTATGTAAAGTGCACTATGAATAAAAAACACTCTGAGATCAGGGGCTGTTGTCGGGGTTTCTGTCCTGCCCAGTTCCTGTAGTTGCTAAGGCCCAAAGAAATCACACAGAGGTCTCCATTAACTATAAACTGATTGGCCTATTAGCCCAGGCTTCATATTAACTCTTATAATGTATATTAGCCCATTATTCTTGTCTATGTTAGTCACATGGCTCAGTACCTTATTCAGCAGGGCAGGTCACATCCTGCTTCTGTGGCTGGTCAGGACTACAGAGGAATGGGCTTCCTCCTTCCCAGATTTCTCCTGTTCTAATTGACCCGCCTCTACTTCCTGTCTGGTTGTCCCACCTATACTTCCTGCCTGGCTACTGGCCAATCAGCATTTATTTAAAATATAATTGACAGAATATAGACCATTCTCCCACATCAAGCGGCAAGTACAAACAAAACCATCAAAGAACATTAAAAATAGTATTAAAAAACCACAGTGCAGATGGTGTCAAGGTAAGATATAATTTTTCCTTATCTCCAAGATTGTTATTTATTACAGTTAATGAGCATGAAGGACAAATATTATGACACTTATTACTTACAGTAAACCCCTGTGATTTGATATGCATTGTAAACTTTCTCATTTCGGCAGTTGCTTTCCTCATGATCTACCCTGAGGTAGCTGAGATGCGTATTTCTTTCTGTTTAACAGGTCACTTCAGAACTTAGTAGTGTTGTCAGGGGGTGAGGACTCTCTACAGATTTGCTCTCTCATAGTTCTACAGTTACTGTGAGCCAGGCGTCTAACCATCTTGAGACTTGACTGGCTGAGAGCCCACTTCGGGCTGGGCCTTTGCTTCACACAGGTCTCTCCAGAGCTGCTTCTGTTGGGGTGTGACAGTTGGAGACCTTCTATTCATTTTGTCTGCTAGAGTCTATTTGCTAAGAAGTGAACAGGAAGCAGCCCATATTTGAGGGAATAATTGCCCAGGCCATAAACACTGGAAATTAGATTTTTTTTCTTTTTTCCCTGAGATAGGGTGTCTCTGTGAAACAGTCCTTGACTGTTCTGGAACTCACTCTGTAGACCAGGCTGGCCTCAAGCTCACAGATCTGCCTGACTCTGCCTCCCAAATCCTGGGATTAAATTAGATTCTTGGGAGTATGCTGACTTCCACTTGTTAATATGCAAATGCATTCACTATGGCTTTGTGTAATAAGCCTTCTTTTAAGCCACCAGCCGGCTCCCAAAGCATGACACAGAGACTTGTTATCATGGCACAGAGACCTGTTATTAGTTATGGATGCTCCGCCTTGTCTTAGCTCTTAGTTTAACTTTTATCTGCCTTTTGCCACGGGGCTTTTTAGTTGGAGACTGCTTGTTCACTTCTCAGCCTCCCAGACCCGAATAATAATGCAGAAACTATATTAATTACAATATTGCTTGGCCAATAGCTTAGGTATATTTCTAGGTAACTCTTACATCTTAAATTAACCCATTTCTATTAATCTGTGAATCACCATGAGGCTGCGGCCTACAGGTAAGGTTCTGGCTGGCAGCTGGTGGCTTTCTCCTTCAGCATCTAAATGATGTCTCCCTGACTCCACCTACTTTATATCTCTTCAGATTTCCTGCTTGGCTTTACTCTACTAAGTCATTGGCTAAAAAGCTTCTTTAATAACCAATGGTAATGAAACATATTCATAACATACAGAGGGGAATCCCACATCAGGGATTTTTCCTTCCTTCCTTCCTTCCTTCCTTCCTTCCTTCCTTCCTTCCTTCCTTCCTTCCTTCCTTCCTTCCTTCCGTCCTTTTGTACTTTTTGTCTTACTTTCCTGCTGCTTGTGTCTGGTTGACTGACAGCTGCCTGGCTTCTGGTCCCAGGTGTGGCCTTCTTTTCTTTTCTCTCTTCTGTCCTTTTGCTAGATTTCTCCTCCTACTTAGTTCTCTCTGCCCGCCAGCACCACCTATCCCTCCTGCCTCGCTACTGGCTGTTCAGCTTTTTATTAGACCAATCAGGTGCCTTAGTCAGGCAAGGTAAAACAAATGTGACACATTTACATAACTAAACAAATGTGACACATCTTTGCCTGGTTAAGCAGATAATCCACAACAGCTTTGTGGGTTTATTTCTTAATAGCAAGAAAGCAGAAATTATCACAGACACCAAGGAATACACACTGCCGCTGTTTCTGCATAGAGAATGATGGAGACAGTAGCAATTCCTTGGGTTCTCAGCCCCGCATTAGACTGTTCCAGCGTTACTTGGCTTCAGAGTATGGTAACTCCTTTGACACTTAAGAATATTGATGCTTACTTACTAAGACAAGACGGACTCAGAGAAGTTTAGTGATCTATGTGTAGATTTTATTTATAGGTAAGAAAAATGGGTTACTAAATGCTCTCTTAGTAGTAGAATAGAATAGCAAATTTTTGTTTAAATATTAAGTTCATTCTAAATCTATAATTTGCTTTTGTTCCCGTGATAATTGTTCATAAGTTCAGATGCTTCATCCATACTCAGCTCTCTACCCTGAATTGAGGCTTGGAGAGGCCGTGCTGTGACTTTGTACTTCGATCTGCTTTCTAGATTGCTGATCTTTCCTTACCCAACTATCTGATGGCGTCTTCCCTGGGACTGCTTCCGACTCAGCTTCTAAACTCGTACCTGGGCACCACCCTGCGGACGATGGAAGATGTCATCGCAGAGCAAAGTGTTAGTGGGTATTTTGTCTTTGGTTTCCAGGTGAGTGTCAGGCGGGGTTGTCAGGTTCTCCCCTCTGTATGTCCTCACCACAGCTGAAGGATGGTTTCATTGTAGATAGATATTTGGATAATAATTTTAATTTGTGGACACCTAGAAGTACATAGATTTGGTCAGATGCATTGAATATCCTCTTCAAAATGAGAAAAAAGAATCATAAAAATAAGATTTTTTTTACAGAGATTGTTTTTAAAGTCACTGCAAGTCAAATGCTATATCATGACTTTGTATGAAAGTTTTGCCTTCAAAAATTTTTGTAATATTTGACATTTAAGAGGTTGCTTTTTATCTAAGTTTAGAAATTTTGCTTTGCTTGCTTTATGTATGTGGATAAGCATGCTAATCACATAATGTTAAAATTGTATGTATCGTGCCTACAGTATATTATGTGTAGTTTACGCTCTGTCCATTTCCAAGTACAGTGAAGATTCTGGCATATAATGCATTTCCAAGGTTTCTTAAGATAAATTAAGTACGTATCTTGTTTTGTTTTCTAGAAATTAGAAATCTGTCTAAAATATTTGAAAAATACTGTGTTAGAGTAAAATTCCTCACTAGTTCGCACATTTTCATTATTGAATTTTACATTTTATGCTTTCTTTGTAGATTATTCAACTGCAATCATTAGTGCTTCCTAAAACTATAGAACTCTCTCTTTCCCACAATTTGTTTCCCCTTTGTCTGAGCAGGCTTATTAAACATGAACTACATTACAGAAAGGAAAAGACACACAGGTCTAGCTCAGACGTTTATAGAAACTGCAGCGATGCTGTGTCTGGCATTGGTCTGAGTTGCAGCTCAGGTTGTTTCAGCAAGGATTTCAGCCACCGGGTTGTAAAGTGGTAGGGGTGGTCATAGCGGTGCCATTGGCAAGGGAAAGGTGAAGCTTAGGGTACAATTAATAGAGCAAGTACGCTTGACAGATTCTCTCCGTGCTAGAAATGAGCCACAAATAATTGGCTTTCTGGGTTTTACAGCCAACAGCCCAAGGAGAGCCAACTCATTGGAAAATTGAAACATTACCTATGTCTGCTCTCGTCCAGACATCCAGCATCTCTCCCCTCTTGCTCATGTTGTTTGGACTTCCACAGAGTCCAAGTTTGATCTGCTTTGTATGTGTTACGTATGGTCAGAGGTTCCACAAGCAGATGGGTCATACGGCAGTTCACGGGTACAGGCTTCTCCCGCGCTCAGCTCCTCACACCTGCGCTGCTCCTCGTCAGCTTCCTCCTCTCACTTGTCCTCTCCCTATGTCCCTCTCTGTCCTCAGTAGACTGCCTCTCTTCTTCCTGAGGGGTCAGGAGCCTCCATGTATCTAGGAGATCTGTTCTCCTTAATCTTCACCCATACTCCAGCCTGCTTTCCAGTCAGTGACGGAAGAGATGCTTGTGTTTCTGTAGAAGTCTTGTTCCTCTGCCTCCTTCCATTTAAAAAGAGAAACTTCAGAGAGTAGCTTTTATATTCTGTTTGTTTCTTTCCTTTTTTTCTTTTATACTCCATGAGATGAAGAAAGTGAATGCCTGCTGGAGAAAGCCAGTGTAAAGTACATGTCCCTGCCCTGCACACTTAGCTTAGCCATTTCCTATAGCTCCTGTGTCTAGTCCTTACCACAAATTCAGTGTGCCTTAAACAGATTTAGCATCTTACACAGCCTGTAACACAGATTCTGCTAACATTGTTTCCATTTCTTTACATGGCATTTTAATCTACTAAAAAGTCTCAAAACTTTGTTTTGCAAAAATATATTTCTTTAGGAGAAATAAAACAATTACAGTATTTAGAAACCTACTTTTCTAATGCCCAAATTAGCATTTTATTGAATACTGGCTGCTCAGTTAATGGCAAATAGCTATTTAAACCGTGTGACTTCCCACCTCCCACTTTGAAGGACCATCTGTGGGAAGCTCTTTGTATGCCACATGTTTATTGAGTTCATGACCTTCACCTCTGCCCGTTGTTGGTAACAGCCGTTTTGTCTCTCCTCACAGATTGTTATAAGCATAGGCCTCATGTTTTACGTGGTTCATCGAGCTCAAGTGGAACTGAACGCAGCTCTCGTAGCTTGTGAGATGGAACTGAAAACCTCTCTGGTTAAAGGCGGTCAGCCCGATGCCGGTGGCTCTTCCTTCTGCAGCAAGAGGACCCTCACGTTTTCTGGAGGTGGAATCAATGTTGTATGAGTCTTACAAACAGTGGTTGTCAAGAGCTAGTATGCTGTCCAGGCCTCGCGGTCACTTCCCTAGTGGCAGGCACAAGTGCTGCTTGCTGCATTGTGGCACAAAAAAAAAAAAACAAAAACAAAACTGACTAGTTTTTAAATTGCACAATTTTCTAAAAGCAAGAATCATTTTCTGGGTCTGTCAACGTAGAAGCCGCTCCGGCTGTCCCTTGTTAGACCTGTAATGCCTGTAGTGTGCACTTTAGTGTTGTTGAATTGCTTTATTGCTGGGACTTAGGAACAGAGAAATAACCCAGATATTTCTTTCTGTTTAGTATCTTTGTTTATAAAGCCCATGGATAGTTGTCTGCATCTGTCTTCAAAGAGGAGTAAAGTCTGCAGTCCTGCACGGATCATTGCTGGATGCTCTTTGCTTAGGTGGTCTTTCCAGAAGGAGTAAACTGATGTTTTTGTTTTTGTTTTATTTCTGTTGTTGTTCCCTTGTTTGTTTTACGTAGGACAACTTTACATCATTTTCTTTGCTTCTGAGAAAATAAGTGTATTTCAGCTGAATGTATGCTATCAAGCATTGTATCATTCTGGGCCTTTACACCTTTCATATAAGCTTAAATCCTACATTGTGGGACTGAAGTGCTCTTAAGATTCCTTTTTGTTTCCACTGTGTTATATGCAAAGCAAAAGGGAAATGATTTAGTGGGTGGTGGCTCAAAAGTAGAACCCACGTGCTTATTTCTTTGTTGTTTCACCCGTTAGACCTCATTAAAGGGCTGTGTGATTAGCACTCTTACTAAACCATTTTCCCTTTTTATATTAATAATTAGGCTTTGAAATAAAAATTATTCCTACAAAATGATGGGCTTACCATCTCTGAAGTTGTTGTTCAGGTGGCCTTGTTTAGTCAGAACCCCTTGTTAAAAAGAAACAAGCTTTAAAATCATGTATATAGTTCCATTAAAGTTGTTATATATTTGTCCCCATAGTCTTCAGCTTTAAAACTATAAACATAATATCATCACAGTGCCCATGTTTGTGTTGTCTGCTGCATTATTGCTGTTTGATTTGGGGCTTTGGTATTCCTTTTCCCTGATACGACTCAGGAATTCTGAAATGTGAAATTCTCTCAGCTCTTTTTCTTGTAGCATGTGTGTTTACTAACAGCACTTAGGACTATAGGATACAACAATCCACCATGGGTTCATACGGCGTGCATTCACTATTCAGCTTTATTTTGAAAATAGTTTAACTGTAAACTTAACCATTAGTTGATTTTGTTACAAATGAGATTGTAGAGATACAGGAACATTTTCTGTTAAGTATTTTATTTTTCCGACTTTTCTAGCTCTCAGAGCTCTCTCCTCTGCCTTTTCCTTGCAGTAAAACCTTTGCCCTGTTTTCTGCTGACCTACAGAGTAATCCTTGCAAACGGATTTTTTAGTCTTACGCTAGAGATGAATTTGATCATGTTGATATACAAGATTTTTGCCCTATTCAAGTTGTTCTCTGCCCTTACTTATGCATCAGTTCCTTTGCCTTTGAGGAGAGTAGGCGACCAGAGTAGCCGTGGTGGGAAGCACTGGTCTACGGCGCGCGACTGGTAGAAAAATAACTCTGTATACTTTGAGTCCCTGTTGCCTATTTTGGTTTTAAATTTTGTTTTAGTTTGACCATCCCAGTAAAGGAAATATTTAATTTATTCTTTTAGGGAGGACTTGGCAACATTTTTCTTGTGTTTACCATTAGTTATTTTTTTGTTAAAGGAATCTTTATTTAAGATCGCTGTTTCCATACTTGTGTTACAATTCATGTATTTTGAAGTGCATTCTATTGACTTAGCGTCTGTGGCTTGAACAACTTCACCAAATGAGTGTCCTTTGGTGGTGTGTAATGAGTTCTTCCAGATGTTAACACTTTCCTTGGGATTTGTATTAAATATGTAAAGGTAAAAAATACTTTTCTGTATTCTGCCAATCATAACTTTATATAATAAATCATCAACTTTTATAATACTATGGATTGACCATTTCTAAAATAGTACGCTAACTGTACTTTCCCGGGGTCCCGGTAAACGGCAGTCCGTTACTGCCCGGCCAGTGCACCCGGCCAGGCAGCACAGCTCTGCCGCGGTCACTCTGTCTCTGACCCTGGTCGCTGGGCACTGCTTTCCTGTTGGGTACATACCCTCCAGCCGTGTGTATGTATGAAATGTGTATAAAGGAAATGAAAAGTTGCACTTCCTTCACACTGGCCAACTACAGTCTGAAGCTGCTTTATATTCATCTGGAGTCCACCTAGTTTTCACACTGGTGAGAGTTTTGTTCTCTTTTCCCTGAGGTTGCCACTTTGACAAATTTGCATTACCTCTTTCTAAAACCAAGTTTATACTTACTGTGATTTTTGTTTGATCATCTGATTTGTGAATTATTGAAATCTGTACTCTTGATGGAAAGTGCCACCATCAAGTCTGTCGTTAGAATGCTCATTTCGAGTCTGTATTTGGAAGAGGCTGGATTTGCAGTCACTCATACTCTCTCCTACGCCGTAGCCATCCGCTCACGTCCACGTGGCATCTCCCTTGTGTGTGACTGCCAAGTTTCCTCCCGTGAAGTTGTTAAGGTCAGTGTTTTTTTGCCCTCACTGAAAGAAGTAAATGGTTGAGGTGCACACGCGTCCCCAGTAAATGGTTGAGGTGCACACGCGTCCCCAGCATCATCTGTGTTTACCGTGGTGGTGATTTGGACTCTTCCTGGGGAATACTAGGACTTAGATTTGTGGTCCGCGAGACTATGTTTCCGGTTCCTGAAAGCTGCTAGGCGTGTGCCACATTGGTGCAAATAGATCCTTACTGTGTGGCAGATGACGCTCACGGAGAAGGAGCATTTGAGGAGAAGAGGTTTACTGTGAAGCTGGACAACTGTAACTGGTTGACGGCCTTGGTGCTGAGATTTTGTTTCAGCTAAAGGTTACTCCCAGGCTCTGAACGATACTCCATGTAATTCTGTCGGGCTTCTCAGATTAGACTTCTGGTTTCTCTTATAATAAGGTATTTAGCTTAGATATTTTTAAAGATCATTACTTCAAGCTGAAAAGTTTAAGTGGGGAGAGGAATTATTTTCATAGGATGTTTACAACTCAGGAGTTAAATAAACTCACACATTGAAACAGACACTGTTGACTTTGCAACGGAATTATAACCTGGTACAAAGGGATTGCTGCAAGGCGTTCTCCAAGGTGGTCGGGGTTTACAGCAGAGAGTTCTAACAGTGATGTAGTACAATGTCTTCAAACTTGGTATCCCACATCACTTGTGTGCCTAAGAAAATAAAAGGAAATATTTTATTTTTCTTCTCTCTTCTCTTTCTTTCCCATGGTTGTGCAGATGTGTTTGTGGGAGGGAGCGATTCTGGGGGGTGGGGACCCACCCTGCTCCTAGCACGCCGGCCATACTGATGGTCAGGCTCGTGACCTCACGTTGGGTGTTAGGGGTGTAGGAACGACTCTGTGGACAGGTGATTCCTCTGTTGTCCTCTGTTGATTTGTGCCAGGTCTCTCTGACAGGTCCCTGGCCAGCACATTGCAGCCACCACAAACGATCTTGGTAGCATCCAAAGTGATGCTTGCCTGTGTTTCCTTTTACCTGATCCAATGCTGTTTTTTTTTTTTTTTAAATCTGTTGCTGTCAAAACGGCCTGCTGAAATAGAAAATAAAAGGTCCTCAAGGGAAACCAAGTATGATGATATATGCCTATAAGGTCAACACTCCTAGAAGCTGAGACAGGAGGATTGAGGCAGTGAGTTCAAGGACAACTTGGGTCACAGGCATGATCTTGTCTCAAAAACAAACAAAAAAATTTATCAAAATGAAAATACAGAAGCCACAGGGGAATAATCACATATTGCAGAGGCTTAAGACTGGGTGTCACATCAGTGTCCATATCACATAAGCACCTGGCATTGGTGGTGCTTGTCACCCAAGTCTGTGCACCCCCAAACTGTGACTCCTCTCCTGGTTGATACTAGAATACATCTTAGCACTCCTAAGCTTAGGAAAAAGTATGTTTGCAGGGTATGTACTGAACTGAGTTAAATATGAAGGCATAGCATTGTGTGTATTGTCGTGTTAAACAAGGTATGTGCATGTGATATATTTATATTGAGTCACCCTGACAGGCTCAAACAAACGTAGTTACCCAGGTTTAGTAATAACCAGATAGTACTACCTCTTTAAAATGACTCAGAGTTCCTTGAGGTAATGTGCTGGATGGGAAACTGGAAACTCATAAAATATGTGGGAAAATTGAATAGGAAAAGCACGTGGCATATGTATAAGACCAAATATAAACACTGTGAAAATCTTTTTGATTTCTCTGTATAGCTTTGGTAGCTGTCCTGGAACTTACTCTGAAGACCAGGCTGGCCTCGAACTCACAGAGATCTGCCTGCCTCTGCCTCCTGAGTGCTGGGATTAAAGGCGTGCACCACCACCGCCCAGCATGAAATTCTTATAAAACAGAACACTTTAAGCATTTAACGTGCATCAAGTTCGTGGCCAACAGGAAGGCTTGGAGCATGGTCTGTTGTATATCTCTTGCAGTCTTCTCCAAAGCCTACCTTGGCAAGGGAGGTAGGGTACTAAGTTGTTTTCTGCTCAGTTTTTCAGTTTGTTACTTTGATTTCTGGTTCTGCAGTGTCATGTTGCTGCTGTGTGCACGCAGCCACACGGCTTAGTGTGCAGCCAGTGTCTCTGTGCGGCAGTAGAGCGTCCATTCGTTAGACGTGAGCGGGCCGGGTCTAGGAACACTGACTCTCAGACTCACTGTTCCTCTCTTCTGCCCTTGGCTGCCGGCCGAAGATGAGGCTTTCTTAGTGGGCATCTCAACAGAAAAAACAGGGCAGGGCTTTCTCTGGTACTTGCTTCGCTAGTGTCAATGGGTGGAAAGACAGGAGTCAGAGATCCTGGGAACATCCTGGCTTTCAAATCTGTGAGCTTCTGAAAGGAAGTTTGATATTGTGCTACCTTTTGGTAGAACCATTCTCTGTGACGGCCAACAAGTAACAGAGGAGCTGACGGGCCCGAGTGTCCCCTGCTATGTAAGGAGGAGAAAATTTCAGAAGAGTAGATGGAGAGAAGTTTCTCCCAAGGACCCCCACATCGGTCCGCTTCCCATCCCCCACACTGGCTTGTCTGTCAGCATGTTAATCAGATCATTGTTCCTGTGGTATCTGGAAGTATGGTGAACATAGCACCCAGAGGACTGATACAGCCAATATAAGAGATTTAGCATCGCTCGGTAGGCTCAACTAGCCCATGCCAGTGAGCTAGAGGGAGTTCTAGAAAGTTACTTCAGAAAGAGGCAAGATGACACACGTGTAAGAACAGCGAACGCATCTTGCTCCGAAGCCCCATGGGTTTGTAATCACCCATGTGATAGCAACATCCGCATTAGCCCGCAGGATGAAATGTAGTCGTGAAACTGCAGAAGGGCACTTTCTAGTTAATTCAGGTTCCTTAACTGGTGGCAGAAAGTAGGGGCTGGCGTCCCAGGAGCGAATGAAGAACAGTGAAGATAAAGCTGAAAACAAAAGGGAGGAAGAGTCACACATGAAAGTAAAATGGTGTGGCAGAAGTTACCCTTGACTTAAAACATGCCCATCATGGATTTTTCTGCCCGAGGCCTTGTGGTGATGCAGGGCTTTGCTGAAGAGTGGACCTACTCCAGGTCCACTACCAGCTCCTGAGTGCATGTTCTCGAGACGTTGTGAAGTCTTTCATTACCTGGGAGGTAATAGCCTCCTGGTCTTTGGGAAAGTAAGGCCTCGCGGAGAGAGAACTAAATGTCAGAATTAATGCACAGAGCTGTTACTGCCGAACCTCCATCCTCCTTCAGAGCTGAGAGAGCCTGCCAGTGTGTGGATGCAGAAGACTAAAGACGACCCAGCCAGTTATGAGCAAGAGCAGCGAGTTGACAAAGCTCCTGCCTGGCTCCAGGAAGTCACAGATACAGCATAAAAAACAAACCCTGCATGGTTCATACAGCATAGAAGAAGAACATAAACACCCATTGGCACGAAATGTGCAATTAAAAAAAGAAATGCTTAGACAAGTCGCTGTGTTAGATGGTATCGGGATTTCTCTACTGATTTTGGCCAAACAAGGGAGCCCCTAGCTGAAAAGATAAAAAGATGAAAGCCCTCGAGAGGAAAGAACATCTTTTTGTTGCTTTGTTTTATGGTGTAATGAGTTCCAAGTCAGAACTTCTTTTCCAGATAGCTGCTGCCTCCGCCAGCAGCTTTGAACTGCTTAGGCTAGAACATCATGTAGACTTACTGAATTTCTTACAGCTTTTGAGTTACACACTCTTCATGGGGCTACTGAGTTCATCCATTCTCGTTTATGATGCCAGTCTGCCTTTTGTATCATGTCAATATAGTTCTGTGAGTGACAAAAAGAAAATTTAAATTCTCTGACTTTGCATTTCAGCCAGTCCCTTCTTTTCTGTAGAAAGAGACAATTGGATAGATACGTGCTTGACCAGGGCTTAGGGTGGTAAGAGTAATGGGAGGTGAACTCGCTGTATATGAGGGAGGTAGAGAGGGCAAACAGTGGCCGCGTAGCTGGGGCAGGAGAGAGACGGTGAGGACTGCAGGGAATGGGCCAGAATTAGAAGATAGACCAGAGTTAGTGAGCACTGTGGTGAAGTTCGGAGGATAAATGCAAATTGTTAGGGAAAGCAGAGAGATATGTCAATTTAGAGTACAGGAAAGTATCATAAATGTTTAAGTACAGCAAGAATGTGAAGGGCAGGAAGCACAGTAGTAAACCAGTGCTGGAGTAATACGCTGCTCCTGCTGTACATGCAGAAATGCAGGCATATATAGTACAGGAAGCATAGGTGTTATATTTATGGATCAGGAAAGTACTGAAGTAGAAAGAGTGTCTGAATTTTCAATCGCACACAGTAGTTTAGGGAAATAGAAGAAGCCAGAACCATTAATCCAAAGATTAATCACGGGAGAAGTAAAGAACAGAAATCAGACATGACGGTAAATATAGAAAGGAGGTGTGCAAAATAAATTCGTCAAGTGTAGGATGCAGCTCGGCATATGGGGAAGGCACCGGGATGGCTCACTCTGCAGGGGAGGGAGGCATAAATTAAATAAGAACAGTTTAAGGCCAGATAACTAAAAGATGAGGAGGTGGTGGTTGAAATGCTTCTAGGGTATGGCGATCAACAAATACAGGCTAAGTAGATGCATAGATCTAAAACTTAAGAAGGCATAGGGCTGTGATAGAGGCTTGGGAATCAACACAGAACGTGAAACTTTAGAGGTAGATTTAGTACCAAGTGAGGATAATAGTGAGCAAGAATAGAACCAGACTGGTACCCTGTGCTCTAGGCAAGTCCTCTACCAGTCAGAGATACTTAGTTTTTCTCTCTGTGACCAGAGTCTCCCTAAATTGCTCAGACTGGCCTTGTACTTGAGATCACCCTGCTTCAGCCTCCTGAGAAGCTAGGATTATAAGCATGTACTCTCAGGCCTGGCTTTCTTTCCTCTGACTTCACGTGTCTTTTCAATTAACTGTGACAGTGTAAATTTCCAAAACACAGACCGAATAGGAAGAGAAAGCACAGTCGGGGAGTAGGGAAATGATGGGTTAGGACTAGGATTCTTCCACATTGAAGACACGTGGGAACCCAAAGCACTTGCCACACCTGGCCCTTCTTGCCTTCTAGTTCTGATATCTGTGAGTAGGACCTAGGTGTGCAAACCTTTGAAGAGCCCCAGGCAACTCTGGTGCTCACTGCTGATGAAACCACCATTCAGATGGAAGGACTGGAGGGTGTTTAAAGGGTCGGGTAAGTTGCCACCCATAATTTATGTTAATATATCAGCTCAGTGGATTATGCCCTTAGTTTTTCTCACAAGATACCAGTACAGACTAACTAGAGCATTGGCCTGGAAGCTGTGGCGTAATTTGCCTGTTTCTGACTGTTGCTAGTTAACTACATAATGCAGAATGTCTCCACAGCACACTGCTCCTTTATCTGATGCCTGCTTCATGCTAAAGGGAGTCGTTGTTTATGTGTTTTATTCTTTCCACTTAGCTAATGTTTCAAAGATCATCTGCAATAGTAGTTGGAAATATACCCAACAATTTTTGGAACTAGCAAAATTGACTTAAAATTCTCTTCTTGCAAAGGAGCACGACTCTAGAATAAGTAGCCCAGTTGTTTCTTTGGTAACTATAATGCTGACTTCACTCTATCTTAGGGTGGCTGTTGCGTATTCTTTTTCTTCCATTTCTAAAATGAGGGTACCAAAAGACTCAGAGAAGCAGGCAGACCCAAGACCATCCTTACTAAAACTATCCTTAAGATTTCCTCTACTCAATGTTTATAGTCCAGTGACATTTATTATGTTAGTGTGAAATAAGGGCAGAAACAGGAAAACAAATACCACATCTTCCCACTATATTTTGGAAACTAAAAAGTTGATCTCAGCAGACAAATCGTGGTTAGAACTAACCACTATTAGACTAGAGGGGAGTGGAGAGAGGGGTGGAAGGAAGTTAATTAATAGCTCTAAAATATCAGGAGGAACTGATTCATTATCTGTATAACAGGATTCGGTTGCGCCACTCCATGGTCTACTTTGGAGTAACTAGAGGAGTACATAGTTCCCAACACATAAAAATGAGCCATGTTTAAAGGCGTGGAGATGCCTCTTAGCCTGCCTTGATCACTACACACTGTATACATGTATCTACTTGGTATAATGCACCCCATGAGACTGTGTAAACATAAAAACAAGTTTAAAAACTTTTATTTAAAGTTTGGTCAGTTTTAGGAAGCTGTCTTTAAGGCAGAATGCTGTTCAGATTTCTCACGTCAGGAGGGACACTTGTTTTCTTAAGATTAGAAAGGGGTTGGCAGAGCATCCTCTTGCCCTGTCAAGCTTTCGGCAGTACATCAGACCTGGAGCATCACTGAGCACAGCCCCCCTGAGTTGTCCACAGCAGGGAATCCCCTGCACTCCACTCTAGATTCGGATTAAGTCTCTGAATATGTCATTCCTATGAATCAGAGTAATTACAAAGACTTGACACATAATCCATTTTTTTTAAGTTTCAAATTTTTGAGATGAAGAAAAATGATTTGGGGCTGGGGAGATGGATCAGTTGGTAAAGTGGGCAAGGCTGGCTGATCACCAGAGCTCTTAGGAAAAAAATCCATGGAGCTGAACACTGAGGAATCCCTGGGCTCACTGTCTGGCCATCCTAAGCCTATGTGGCGAGATCTATGCCAGCAAGAAATTGTGTCTCCAGAAAAGGTGGGCATCATATGTGTGGTGGTGCACATCTTTAATCCCAGCATGTGGGAGGCAGAGGCAGGCAGATCTTTCTGAGTTCAAGGCCAGCCTGGTCTGCATAGCAAGTTCCAGGACAGCCAAGGCTGTGTGAGAAACTGCCTCAAAAAAAAAAAAATAAGAAAAGAAAAGGTGGATAGTACCTGAGGAACAACACCCAAGGTTGTTATCGGGTAGCCTACACCTGGAGACAGAGAGAGAAAGAGAAAGAGGAGATGAGGGGGAGGAGAAGTGAGTTTTTTGTAGCACATAGTTAAGATAAAGGTAAAGTTATGTCAGAATAGGATTTTTCACTGCAAAAAAAAAAAAAAAAAAAAAAAAAGAAAAGAAGCAAAATCTGTGCAGATCCAGGGACATTTATAAGGAATAACTGAAGTTGTGGGGATTATTTGTGTGTTGTAGTTGCAAGCATTTTCTTCCCTCCCAGCCTTGTATGTATAGCCTATGGTCAGAGAGGTGGCACCACCTCCAGTGCCAGACTTGAACTAAGACAATGAATGTTCTGCTGACTCATGATCCCGACATATTTATGCAGGGAAGAGAAGAAGGGGGGAGAGGAGGCGGGTGGGAGGGGAGAGGGGAGAAGGAGGAGGGTGGGAGGGGAGAGGGGAGAAGGAGGAGGGTGG